>CAJVPZ010000621.1:0-17977 GCA_910592135.1 Racocetra fulgida | reverse complement strand
GTGTATCTGTAATTTGTTTAGTTCTAGCAATTTTAATAAGGTGCAAAGATTCTTTAATAATAAGTTGTGTTTGTTGAAAATATTTGTTGTCAAGAGTGATTTAGCAGCCTAGGAATTTAAAAGATATATGAGGTAAATGTAGTAAGAGTATATAGTTATTAAAAGTGATAGGATTGTAATTAGGTAGTGGATTGTTTGTAGTAAGAATAAATTTAGATAAGTTGATTTGAATATTAGTATATTGTAAAAGGATTCTGTAATAGAAAAAATGTATGAAAGTTCAGCTTGTGATGATGCAACCCAAAAAGTATTATCTATGAAAGCAAGAACAGAGCAGTTAGTTTTAAGATGACTAAATATTTTGTCTTTTAAGTTTGTGATCCAAGAAGTTTGGGAAGTATATTCTGAGAAATGAGAGTGAATGTATGTAATTAAAGGATTATAAAAAATTCTCTATAGTAAAGAAGTAATTGTTTCGCCTTGATCAATTCCATTA
Source organism: Racocetra fulgida (assembly GCA_910592135.1). Taxonomy (NCBI): domain Eukaryota; kingdom Fungi; phylum Glomeromycota; class Glomeromycetes; order Diversisporales; family Gigasporaceae; genus Racocetra; species Racocetra fulgida. Next base: position 17,481 of record CAJVPZ010000621.1, on the reverse strand, counting down.
TGAACTAGATATGAAGAAGTAAGGCCTAAGTTAGTAATAACTTTGTTATATTAGTCTGTAAATAAGTTAATAATTGTATCAATAATATTAATAGGTAATGAAAGACAGGAAAGAGATTGCTGTAATAAGGTAATATTAACAGAATTATAAGCTTTGCTCATATCTTGAAACAAAAGCTATATATCTTTGTAGTTGCAATTTGTATCTTCAATAAGATTGTTAAGAATATAAAAAGGAGTCGACATACTATTGCCAGATAAAGCAACATAGTTAAAAGAAGAGAGTATAAGATGTTGAGAGAAGACTTAACAGAGTCTATTAGTAAAGATTTTAGTATATACTTTGCGAATATATTCAACCAGACTAATTGGACGTATTAGATTCAAGTTATCATCAAAGGTAGTACATTTAGGAATAGGAAAAATTCTTCCTTGTTTCTATTGTATAGAAATTTGGCTTGAAGTAATACAATGATTAAATAGAGCAGTAAGTGCTTGAATGCCATTAGTGCCTAGATGCTTAAGCATCTCATATCTTATGCCAGTTGAGCTACAAGCTTTATTATTTAGCATTTTTGTAATTGTATTAAAGACTTCTTCTTAAGTGATTACTTCAGTAAGGGAGTTATACTAGCTAGAATTTATGTGAAATTGTGAAGTATATTGTTGTTGCCAAGTATTTTAAAATAATGTTTCATTAATAGGTTTATGTGCTGTCCAATTTTCAAAATGTGTTTGAATATGTTCTTTAATTTTGGATAGTTCTGTAATTAACTGATCTGGTAGTTTAATATTAGAAAAATATATAGATATATGATATCAGTTGAGAATACTGTTAATTGCTTGAGTAGGGTGTATAACTAAGGTTTTACATCTTTTTTTAGTTGCTTCTTGGATTTGATGATGAAGTAAAATAAAGTTTTCTATATACCATGCTTAGTATAATTGTTTCTAAATTATTTGAGCATGTTTAATCTATTCTTTAATATATAATGGATCTGATGAGTTGAGTTGTTGTAAGTTGCAATTAACTTTATAGTTTATATCATTAATAAAAGAATTAATGATAGCTTTTTTAGAATTATCGTTACTTGCTTTTTTGGCAAGACATCAGCAAATTTATAATAGTATAATCTTATATAAGATCTTATGAACCATAATATAAGCAAAATATTTTATAATATATTTTAAAATATTTTGAAATATCAAATTTCAAAATATTTCGAAAGTAATTTTAAAATATTTTAAAATATATTATAAAATATTTTGAATCTTTTTGTAAAATTTTAAAATCGTAATATTACGTAAGATTTATCATTAAAACAGAATATTGTACAAAGTTTTAAAAAAGTGTAAATAAGTGCAAATTTTATTAAGAAAATTTACAAACTTTTAATAAGTAGCTTTGTTCAGCATCTTATTCTGGTCATAATAGTAGTTAAATTATCAAAATAGGCCTAATATTCGCTAAGATAGCTTAATTATAATATTTGTACAATATTTTGAATTATTTTGCAATATTGCGCAATATATGAAATATTAAGTAAATATTACAATTAAGCTATTTTAGTGAATATTAGACTGATTTTGATGATTTAACTACTATTATTATGCAGTTTCTTATGAAAAGAATGCACAATTTTTTTTCATATTTACAACATGAAATTAAATCGAACGTTCAATCGTCAAAAACTGCAGTAATAATACTGATATTCAACAGATTAGTTTAAAATATCGTAAATATTTTTTTGGTCACATCTAGTATGTGACCAAAAAAATATTCACGATATTTAAAATCATCTGCAGAATATCTATATATTATGATCAGAATAAGGTGCTAAACAAAGCTACTTATCGAATATTTGTGAATTTTCTTAATAAAATTTGAACCTATTCGCACTTTTTTAAAATCTTGCACAATATTCTGTATTAATTGTAAATTTTATATAATATTATAGTTTTAAAATTTGCTGATGATATTTTAAGACTAGAAAACCAAGCTGAATCAGTAGATTTGTAACTTAAATTGCATATTAAACTAATTTTTTGAAATAGTTCAAAATAGTTCAATGATATTCAAATTCTGTATTATAAAATTAAATTAGATCTTTTCTTTATAATTAGATCTTTTATTTTGTTTTTTTCATTTCATTTTTTGTTTTTATTTCAGTTTGTTCAATTTTTTTATTTATTTATTTTTTAATTTAATTTAATTTATTTTATTTCAGCACTTTATAAAAACATCTTTCAAGAAAACAAACAACATTTCAAAACTTTATACATGTCAACTCAAACTTCTAATACTATCAAGAATATATACCTAATTTTTTTAGCAATTTTTAAATTTTTAGAAATGCTTCTTTAAAGAATAGATGCAAGATTTTACAAGCTATTGCAAGTTTTTACAAGTTTTTGCAAGTTCTTGCAAGGTTTCATTTCAATTATATTTTTTATTTTATGTTTTTTTTGAGTTTGTTTTTTTTTATTTTATTTTTAAAAATTTTTTATTAATTTATTTTATTTTAGCATTTTGCAAAAACAGAACTCTTGGTACTTTCAAAAAACCAACTCAGCTTTTCAGCACTTAGTGACTTTTTTGACATTTTGTATAATCTCTTACTTTAGAGAAATGAAGATTTGAGGTTTTGTTTATTTTTTTTATTAGTTTACTTATACTTTTGATTTTTTTTGATTTTTTTTTTACTTATTTTTTTAATTTTTAATTTATTTATTTATTTCTGACTTCATTGATACTTTGCAACTTTTTCTTATAATTTGCAAGAATTTTGTACTAGATTTTATAAAGTGCAAATAGGTGCGAATCTTATTAAGAAAATTCACAAACTTTCAATATATAATATTACAATTAGCTATTTTAGCAAATATTAAGCCAATTTTAATGATTTTACTACTATTATGACTAGAATAATATGCTGAACAATGCTACTTATCAAAAGTTTTCAAATTTTCTTAATAAAATTCACATCTTTTTGCATTTTTTAAAATATTGTATAATATTATACATCAATTGTAAATTTTATATAATCTTATAGTTTTTAAAATTTGCTGATATTTATTTTTTTATTTCATGTTTTTTTTTTTTTTATCTTCGCAATGTCGCAGAAGGGCGAATTTTTATTAGGTATATTAGTAGTATATTCTTGGTTAACGAGAGTACATTCTAGTCATACCTGCGTCTTTTGAGCACCTAATTAAGTAGCTGCCTATTACTAGAGTCTATACTAGATGCCATACCTATAATCCACTATTACTTGAGCTATCTAATTAAACTCTCTGGTGTTCCCCATCCTGCACTACCACCTTAATTACGCTAACCTATAACCTTGTGCTGCTTCATTGAAGGCTACCCAGATCAACATGTACTACACTACTTGTGCTCTAATTTGACAGATAATTCAGTAGAGTTCTTATACTTACTGGGTTACTCTAGAGAAGATGTAGTATATACTCTGCTAATCTTTCTATATCCTACATATTTCTGGATTAGGCCTTTTCGGTAACTTATACTGAGTCTGAAGACAAGTACTTGCGAGCTGAGGCTGCTACAGTTATCTACTACTACTCTTATAGAGTTCACCCAAACCCTAGTACCTACTTTATGGACTCCTTCCTATATCTCCGGAAATCTAAACTCCCAATCTGATAGCCTGGAAAGGTGAAAACCTTCCTCCAGTTATCCGACGGCCTGGTTGATATAGTGCTTTGCCAAATACTTTGGTCCTGTCCAGTTTTCCGGTATTCGGTTGATCATCCTTTACATAGTAACTGTCAAAGATCTGTGCTACCTCTCTACTCAGGTCTTGCCAAGCAGGCTTCTATATCCTGTAAATTCGCTGAATTTATCCGGTAGCTTTACTCGAGTTTCGTATAACTTGTACATCACACTACATGTTCCACTATCTCTCAGTACAAGCTGGTATGACCATCATTACAGATTTTATAACCCAATAGAATACAGTCTTCAAATGCATTTTCTATAAATTCAAATTTTCATTACTGGTGGGATTCAAACTCTAGTTTTGCTGCTTGGAGGTGCAATAACTTGCCAACTTCACTAAGTCGTCACACCCTATTTCATATTTTTGTTTTTGTTTTTTTTTTGTTTTATTTTTAAATTTTTTTATTAATTTATTTTATTTTAGCACTTTGCAAGAACAGAACTCTTACTTTCTAATACTTTCAAAAAAATCAACTTAGACTTTTTCAGTACTTAGCAACTTTTTTGCATTTTACAAGAACATTAATTCAGCTTTCACAATTTGTGAATTTACAAGAATATAAACTCTTAGTTTAAAGAATTGGAGATTTGAGGATTGTTTATTTTTTTTATTAGATTGCTTATATATTTTGTTTTTTTTGTTTTTTTTTAAATTTTTACTTTATTTATTTAATCCTAACTTCTTTAACACATTGCAACTTTTTTAGCAATTTGCAAAAATATTGTGCAAAATATTAAAAAGTGTGAATAAGTGCGAAACTTATTAAGAAAATTTATAAACTTTCAATATATAGAATATTACAATTAGCTATCTTAGTGAATATTGAATCAATTTTGATGATTTAACTATTATTATGATCAGAATAAGGTGCTAAACAATGCTACTTATCAAAAGTTTTCAAATTTTCTTAATAAAATTTGCATCTATTTGTATTTTTTTAAAATCTTGTACAATATTACATGGTAATTATAAATTTTATATAATATTACAGTTTTTAAACTTTGCTGATGTAGTTAAAATAATTTATTATATTCGAAATTGCTAAATAATATTAAATAATTTTAAAATATTCAAATTAGTGCAAATAGATTTGAATGAAGATATCAAAGGTGAAAAGGAACTAGAAGAAAATAATTTTAAATCTATATTTTCTGATTCTTCATTCTTGGGTAATGATGACGATTTAGAAAAAAATATGAATAATGAGAATGATATAGATAATGATGAGTAAAAGTTTTTTTTTGTTTGTTTTTTTTATATATAAATAATACTGCTGTTTTTTATTTTGTTTTTTATATATTTCTTTTAATATAAGATTAGTTAGCTTTTTTTATATATAAATATTTAAAAATTTTAAATAAAAAATAATATAGTTTAAGCTATAAATTTATAACAATTATTATAAAATGCATCTATAGTGGTTTTGCACCTATTATATATTTTTATTATGTTTTTTAAAATTTTCCAAGTTTTTATAAATTTTGTATATAAAATTTTTAACATCAATTTTTTTACATTAAAGTTAATATTAAGGTTAGGACTAGGGTTTAGGAAGAGTTTTTGGAGATGTAGAACATTTTTATTTAGAATACTTCACATCGATTAATTAGCTAGTTTTTGAGATAATACAATATAGGTAGTAAAACATTATAGGTACATTTTAGTAAAAGTGAATTTATAATATTTATTTATTTAAATAAATTGTTTATTGGTTATTAATTTTAGTATAATTTGAAAAAATTTAAAAAAATGAAATAAATCAAAAAAATATACTATATGAATATATTTCAATTTATTACATTTTTGAATATTAAATTAATTTTAAGGGGTGTGGTGACTTAGAGTAGTTGTTAAGTTGTCACCTTCTAAGTGGCAGGTCTAGAGTTCAAATCCTACTGGAGACATTTTTAGAAAAATAGGCCTGTGTACTAGTAACAATTATTTAACGATCAGTTGGATATATTACCTATAATCTTGGTACTACTATCTTAAAATGGAAGCTCTTAGGTGATCCAAATCTAAGGAACCAGAATAATTGAAATCTGTTTGGCAAGACCCGAGTAAGGAGGTAGTGAAGATCTTTGACGATACTACAGAAAAATCAGAAATCGGAGATCAAAGAATTAGACAAAAACCCTGGTACAAGAAGAGTCCACCAACCTGGCTGCCGGAGTTGTACTAAAGAAAAAGGTTCTATGCTATGGAATTAGGAACCAAGGGAAGTAAAACCAGAAGGCACTTAAAGCCTAGGTACAACAACCCATCTGGACTAACTGGTTTGGTAGTTAGGGAGGGATCAATATAAGAACCAGCTTGATGTGGATATCGAGATCAGAATGAACCTTGCAAAAGCACCAGATATCAAAATTATACAGTTTAATGGTTTGCTCTGACTGCTAGTGGTAGTTTCGGCTGCTGTAGAAGGTATTCATAATCTAATCTGAAAGTGTATAGAACATAGAAAGATTAGAGGAATATGTATTACACCTTCTCTAGAGCAACCTGATAGTATAAGAACCCTACTGGGTTATCTATAGAATTAGGATACAAGTAGTATAGCAGATGTCGATCTGAGTAGTCTTCAATAAGAAGCAGCACGAGGTTATGTGCTGGTGTAATTGAGGTGGATAGTACAGAACAAGAGACATCAGAGAGTTTAAATGAGTAATTCAAATAATAGTGGGTTACAGATACAGCATCTAGTGTAGACCTTAGTAATAGGTAGCTACTTAATTAGGTGCTTAAAAGGCGCAGGTATAACTAGAATGTATTTTCATTAATCAATAATGTACTATCTAAAATACCTAATAAAAATCTGCCTTCACATGACATTGCAAAGGTAATAAAAAAAAAAAAATAATAATAAATAAAATAATTTTAAATAAAAAAGAATTAAGAATTATTTAAAAATATTTTTGATAAATTCGAATATATTTGTATTTTTTAAATTATTAATTTACTATTTTATTTATTTTATAAAAGTTTTTTAATACTGTCTAATCAATTAGCAAATTTTGCATATTTTAAATAAATTTGAATTAGTTCGAATCTTATTAAAATATTTCATAATAAATTTCGTAATATTTCGTTATATATTTCGTAATATTTCATAATATATTTCATAATATTTTGTAATTAAACATTTCAAAATATTTTATATCAATTGTAATTATTGTAGAATTTTTAAAGTGTAATAACTTTCGTAAAATTACATTTATTTATTTTGCTGATGAAAATACTTAATTTTAAGAAAAATCATCTAAGTTATACTCATTTCTTAATATTTTATGCCTTTAGATTTTGGCAAAAACTATTTATTCAAAAATAGAATTAAAATAGTATCTGTTTTGAATTTTTTTTTTTTTTTTTTTAAGGTATCCTTCAGAACCAAGCTTTATTGATGTTTAGCTGTTGACCACATGGGTCTTACATTTAGTATTACAATGAGAGTACAACTAGCCACATATACAACCTTTGGTTGCCTATTTAAGTATTCTACCCAAAGTTTTTACACTAGATGCTATACTTATAACTCAACTAGAGGATTATTTATTTAAACTCTCTGATCGTACATACTCACCAATTATTCTAAGCTAGATATCTTTATACCAAAGTGCCCCCACTTACTTATCTGGACTTGATTACCCTGTTGGTTTCCCTAGGGTCTTCACAGGTGGGCATAGTAGCTGCCCTTCTAATTCTTCTATATCTAACACATTTCTAAATTAGGTTCAGAGAACCTGTCTGCTATGGCCGAAACCAACACTAGCGATCAGGGCTAACTATTAAACTGCACTATTCCTGGTGTTATACTATATTAGCAAATTTATTAGTCAAATTTATTTAGATTATTTTATATTTTATTAGTCAATTTTTATTAGTCGAATTTTATTAACAATTTTTATTATATATTTTATTATATTATTTATATTATTATTGTATATTTTATAGTATTATTAGTTTATTTATATAGTTTATAACATATTTTATTTATTTTAGTTGCTCAAATGATAGTTTATTATTAACTTTATTAGGATAGTTTTCACAGAATTCTATTTAAAGCAATAGTTATTTAATTATTTAATTTATTAGTTCGTTTGATATAAATAGAACCTGGACCAAGTTACCTGAATACAAATGGTACCCAGAACAGCCCAGAATGATGTAACAACAACATTAAGGATAAACAAAGCCAAACAAACCCAAAATGGCAAAAGTGCTCTTGCTATATTAAAAGGTATCTATCCTATATTAAAAGATGCCCATCCTATATTAAAAGGTGCCTATCCTATATTAAAAGGTGCCCTTACCATAGTAAAAGGTGTCCAATCTCTAATTTTAATCATTCTAAGGTGCTCATCCACTATCTAGAAGTGTTCATCCACTATATAAGTGCCCATGCTATAGTAGAAAGTGTCTTTCCATTAATAAAAGGTGCTCTTTCTTAATTAATTACCATGTTCTATAGTAAATTAATATACTAGAAAAAGATATATAAACCCTGCCTCTTTTCCTAAGGCAAAAAGACAGTTGGTCCTCATATTTTGGTCATTATAACCTTGTTATTATACACTTTGGTCTTGGAAGTAGGTCTCATTTTTATTTTTGTTATAACTTTGTATTAAGAATAAGTTCTATTTTTAGTATTTTTATATTATTTTTGTTGGGAATAAGTCTCTTTTCTGTGATATTTATTTGGAATCATTATATTTTTCTTGAGTTATATATATTTGTTTTATCTGTGTTATTCTTTTGAGTATTATCTGAGTTAATAAATCTATCTTTTGTCTATAAACTTTGTTGGTTATAACCATTTCTTTGTAAGTGTTACTATAGCAATAAGTCGACAATATTTTATTTTATTTATAAACTGTTTCTTCTATAAACACATTTCTTAACTACTCGTATACTTAGTCAAGTAAGATAACTTGTTAACCAAAGGTCTAACTTGTTGCATTACACTAGTTCCCCTGCCCTTACAAGATTCATTTCAATCCCAATATCTACATCTACCTTCTTTCTAATCCTTATACCGATATCTTCCAAACTTCCAAACCAGTTAACCTGGATAGGTTGATATACCTAGACTTTAAGTGTCTGGTGGTTTCCTTCCTTTGGTTCTTAATTCCATAGTATAGGACCTTTTCCTCTAGTGTGACTCTAGCGGCTAGGTTGGTAAACCCTTTTTGCCCCAGAGTTATTCATCCAGTTCTTCAGTCTCTGGTTTTTAGAGTTTTGGTTTCTGCAGTATCATCAAAGATCTTTACTACTTCCTTGCTCGGGTCTTTCCAAATGGGTTTCAATTATTCTGGTTCCTTGGCTTTGTCTGTATGATGTTATACAACTTCGCCCAAAAGCTCCCATTCAAGATGGTGGTACCAAGATAACAGATAGTATACCTAACTGATCGTCAAATAAATATTACTAAAACAAATCTTATTTTTTAAATTGTCGTCAGTAGGATTTGAACTCTAGATCTGCCATTTAGAGGGGTAACAACTTATCAATTTCACTAAGTCACTACACCCTCTTGTCTTGAATTAAAATAGTATCTGTCTTAAAAGTTTTTATAGCATATTTTTATAGTTTAGTTTTCTGTTTTTATTATTAGAAGATCATCAAAAAAAGTTATTATATATTAATAATTGTTTTATATAATATATATATTTTTTTTTAAGATAAGGTCAAACCTTTAATTTTTTATTAATTCTTAAATATTATACATTTTTCATGTACTTACTCTCAAACTAATTTCGGAATATAAAACTCAGACTACTTTATCTGTGATCTAAACTTACTAGAGTATTCTGTATCTCACTTATATCTTTTATCTAGTTTTTATGCTTTACAACTAACTAATTTTAGTTATCCAACTGTATTTTCCTATGATTCATAATTAAACCTCAGTAATTCCCAATTTGGTTCACTTAGGTTATCAGTCTCTAAAGACCTTCCAAATTGGTATACCTATAGTAGGAATAAAATCCACATCCACAAACTCTTCACATCTACCTTTTTATCAGTTCTTATCTAAATCTACAGGTCTTAATATATATATATTTTTTTTTAATGTTAAGGTGATCACTTTGGGGTCTGGCATGTTTTATTGAACTTTGGATCAAATGCCAAGGCAATCATATGGGCTACCCTGACTTTGTTATATTGACAAGAATATATTCTAGCCATATATACAACTTTTAGTTGTCTATTTAAGCAGTCTTGTATATATAACCTATATGAATTACACTAGATGCCGTACCTATAATCTACTATTACTTGAGTTACCCAATTAAACCCTCTAATCAACTTAGCACTGTTAAGATACTCTCCTTAAAGAGAAACTGCCATATAAGCCCCTTAGGACTTTAAAGCAAACCATACTATCATATAAGGGGGTCTTTTATCCTCATCATAAACCTACCAAAGCAGTCTATATCCCACATATGTATCATCTAAATTTTCAGTAACTTATACCTAGGCCGCAGCCAAGTATTTGCAGCTTTTTACTCTGCTACTATTACCTATTCTGTGCTTTTGCAAAGTTCACCCAAACCCCAGCATATACTTTACAGACTATCAACAGTACTTTGATACCAACTGTCGGCATCCTAAACTTCTAATCCAAATGGTCTGGGAGGGACTAGTGGGTGTTCCCTGGTATTCTGAATGTATTCTTTTTCTCCAACTAATCTGGTGGCCTGGTTAGTATAGTTCTTGCCAAACACTTGGTCCTCATTCAGTTTGCTTTCGATGTTCGGTTCTCCAGATGATAATTCTTTATATTGTGCCGTTGAAAATCTGAGCTACCTCTCTACTCAGGACTTCCCAAGTGGGCTTCTGTATCCTCTAGATTTATTTGGCTGCTTCATCCAGGCTTTGTATAACTCATACTTATACTATGTTCCACAACCTCCCAATACGAGTTGGTGAGACCAAGGTTACAGGTGCTGACCTTATCAATATGTCATACAGTTTTACTGTAACACATTTCCACAAATTCAAATTTTATCGCTAATAGGATTTGAACTTTTGTTCTGACACTTGAGGGTACAACAACTTACCAACTACACTAAGTCGCTATACTCAATATTTCTTTTTAATATTTTATATACTGTATTTAAAAATGAAATTATAAATTTTTTAACAAAAAATATAATTTAAACAAATTTATCATAATATTTATTAAAGTATTTTATAAGTATTTATAAAAAATATTTATTAAAGATAATGCTAAAACAAGATAATATTAAAATATAAGAGTCTTAATTTAAAAATATAAACTCTACTAAAATCTACTTATACTTTTTTTATAAATACTAGCTCTAAATTCTAACTTTACTACAAAAAAAAAGTTAAAAAACATTTCACAAAAATTTTAAAATTTTATATCAATGTATTAGTATTAAAATATATTTATCATAAGGATGTGGTGACTTAGTAAAGTGGTTAAATTGTTGCACCCCCAAGTGGTATGTTGATAGATAGGGGTTTAAAATCTACTGATAGTAAAATTTTAAATATTCTGTTTATATAATAGCTACTGTCTTTCAACAATCAGTTGGAATAGGATCTCTGTAACTTTGGTAGTATAACAAAATTGGGAAATCATAAAGTATTTATACAATATATAAGTTACAAAAAGATATGCAAGTCGATATTGGGCAGTGCTAACCTAAGATAAGTTCTTCATGATCATATTAATCTAAATATTAGAAAGATAGATGCCCGCTTAGCAAGATCTGAGTAGAGAGATAATGCAGATTTTAACAATAACTACTGGAATAGACTTCATCAGAAGCTGGATAATTGGATATGACAAGAGCATTTGGCAAGTTGCTTTACCAACTAGGCCACCAGCTTAAGTATTAACTAAAAAAAAAGAATTAGCAGATATCATAGGACCAGTATCTCTTTCAGACTATCTGGATTAGTAGTCTGAAGAGACCAGCTAGAGAGACTAAAAAAGAAGATATCTGTGTTGACATTAAAAAAGAAGCTATTTGAAATACACCTTTACAACCATCAATCTAATTAAGATAAAACTATTACCATTAGAATCAGCTTGTCAAGATGAACCTAAAGGTGGTGAGATTATCCAAATTCAATTATAGGGAACCGAGATATCATCAAAAATGTGATTTGACCAAGTGATTTATATGTAGATTACATGTGTTACAATTTGATTGGCTGATGATTTACTATGCAAAATGTTCTATATCTATTATATATCATATTTGTAGCATCTATATTATTTATTTTACATATTAAATATATATTGTATTTCTGCAATATGTGTACCCAGGATATTCACCTAGCTCATATTATGTACTCAGGTACTCATGTGGGGAGGATACACTGTATGAATACTTCTATATATTCAATATGTTTTACTATTAAATGCCTGGATATATAAGTATAATATCCTTATACTTATATACCCAGATATAAATCAAGATTTGGCATCCAAAATCACCGCAGAATACAGCCCACAGGGGGGTACACATGTCGCAGAAATACGGTATTATTTGTGTTATATGTAGTATCTGTATTATATATATTATATATCTTATTAGTACTATTTGTAATATTTGTAGTATAGGTATTAGATATAGACTATTATATTTCTAAAAAATTAAAAAGTATAAAAGCTGCAGATGTGAACCTTGAGTTCAATATTGTGTCTTCATACACTTTTAATAATAAAATACATTTTGTATACTAAATTCTAACCAGTTATTAGTATCTTTATATACTTTTAATTGTTGCCTCTTTTATAATTGCAAATTGCTTTAAATCTTCTTTGTTAAGTTTTGTAAAAATGCTATACTGATTTAGCCAAAATACAGTACAGTAACTAGTTTGGGTTACACAAAGTATTCAATAGCTACAGTCATTCTAGTTACTTATTATCATTAAAGAAGTGGATATAGGATAACAAATTGGTGGTGACTGTGAGATACAAACTCTACTTATGAAATTTTGTGAAGAAAATATCCAAATTATATAATGATTGGTACTAATTGAAGTCAATCAATTTTGCTCCATTTGAGCTAAAATTTTAAGAATACATTTAGTGAAATATTCTGTAACTTTTGTTCTAAGCTTATAATAAGACAAAAACGCCACTGAAACCGTAAAATGTGTCAACAGCATTTTTCTTCTTTAAAGATCTGCAAAGAAAAAGAATATTTAGAAATGTTTGGTACTAAGTGAAGTCAATCAATTTTGCTCTGTTTGAGCTGATATTTTAAACATATACTCTTGAAGTATTTGCACAATTTTTCTACTAAGCATATCTTAGTAAGAAAACGTGATCCTGATCCACAATAAGCATTAAAAACTTAGATAAAAATTTTTATTTTTATTTTTGTATCTGTATAATAAATTTTTAACTATTTAAACACTATATCAAAATGAATTTTTATGGTTATTACCAAATACCTACCATTAGTCAAGCCAGACCATGCCAACCTTTGAAGAAAAATACTTAATATCAAATGAAAAAGACCTTATCACAACAAGTCCAAGAAAAATCATAGAATTATAAACTATATTAAAGAACTTTTAAAACAATATACTGGTGTACTTATTGTAATATAACAGGACATATAATTAGTAAATGCCCTAAAATAGAAGAATTAGATAAAAAATGTGTTGCTCTAACTAAGATTCTTACTGATAAACAAACTGCTGAATTTTAATAAGTCATTAATGAAATCTTTGAAAATAACTATATCAATGATAAACAATTTCTTCAAGCTCTAGAAGTAGTATTTGAAATATTAGAGAATTTAATAGATAAGAAAAAGCTGATGAAAACTAGTAATGAAGACATAACAGTTGTATACTTACCTCTCTATATTCAAGTGGCTCCAATTACAAAAAAGAAAAATCTACCTCTTGCATCTTTAGTAGTTTCAAATCTAGAAGATCTCTTGACATTGCCTCAAAACAAAAAAGAGCTCATCTTTAAGAATTTTGATCCTTATTATATTCTCGATGAATCTGTAAAAAAGTTTTCTAAAAATACAGAGCTTGACTTTGAAAAAAAAAAATTAGATCTGGAACTTCTTCTCCAAAAGCCAATTGATCAGTATAAGGCCATTATTCAGAGATGTATCTATAAAAAGAAAAATGATGATCTTTGTTTAAACTGGATAAAAAAGTTTGAATATAATAATAATATAGCAGATGAAACTAATAAAGATGATGATAATGATAATGACAAGCTTAATGATATAAAAAATAAGCTTTCAGAACAAGAAGTTGATGAAGAAATTAGACATTGCAATAAAAAAAAATTGAATTAAAAATAATAATAAAGATAAAGTCACCAAAATAATATCAATTATAACAAAATAATTAAGAAAGGAAGATGTGTCAGCATCATGGAACAAGCAGAAAAATTCATTAACAAAGTGAATAAAATACTAAAAGAAAGTAAAGTTAAGATATAAATACCTACTAATATTAAAGAACCTTTAGACCATGTGTAATTTCTGAAAGAAGAAAGTTGAAAAGTTTATAGATAAATTTGAACCAAATAAAAGGAATAAGCACAAAATGTTGGAATGGTTCCAAAATTCTGCTAATGATAGTAATTTGAACAGATAAAATAATTATGAAAAGTGTTATCAAAGTGGTATAAGCACCTTCAAAGATGAGAAAAAGGCTATTAAATAGAGATTAGAACCTGCAAAAGAGCCTCAAAATTCAAGTGAAATAAACAATACTATAACTGAAACAAGAGTAATTATATTGTTACAAAGTAGATTTTTAGTTTAGATTTTACTTAGTTATTTTAGTTATAAATATTCGATATTTGTATTTTTATATATTTAGTTAAAATAGTATTTTTATTATTATATATATTAGTTATTATATTTAGATAGTATATTTTATAGTAATTATATAGGAATATTTTAATTGGTTATTGGAAGTGTGGTGCAGTCACATGACCTCAGATGACACAAGGTTATACAAAAGGATACTTTAGGTTATACAAAAGTATTACACAAGAAAGTAATACAAGTTCACCTTCTTCCTCCGCACGAACACCTTCTTCCTCCGCACGAACATCTAATTCCCCTGCACAAGTCCTAAATGTTTTAAACACAAAGTGCTGTGCAGCAAAGTCCTCTAATTCCTTCACACGAAATGTAAATAAATATAAACATGATGAGTAATGTTTATATGTCCTCTACTTCACCTAACACAATCACCTTCTTCACCCAACACGATCCTCTACTTCCCTCTACACAAGTTCACCTTCTTCACCTGCCAAGTGTTACTCATATACTGTGCATCGTATATCCTCCTTGTGGGTAAAAAGATATATAAAGGGTGCCTTTTCCCCTTTCTGCTAATTCTTAAGTTCCTATACTTCGCTTAGACTCTGATATCCTTTATTCCCTTCTTATCTTGTAAAGTGTGATATTCCCCCTTTAGGGTAATTCCTACAGGCAAGGCTTATCATCATTCTTGTATTAAATAAAGCTATCTTATATACTGTTACTATTTCGAACCGTTTGTCTGCTGCTGTGTAGTTAAGTGAACAACTACACCTCCACCCCATATATATTTGCAATAGTCAATCACTATACTGGGTAACCTTGTTACTTGGTTGTATTTCACTAAGAAGGCTACAACCCTGTAACATTTTGGTGCCTCCTGGCAGAAACATAAAATTTTGTGAGGAGCAAAATTTATCCTCTTGGAAGCAAAACCTCTCTCTCTCTCTTGGAAGGAAACCTTCTTGCAGAAACTATTTTCAACTCTCTTGAAGCAGCAGAAGCTATTGGAAAAAGCATCCTAGGAAATTATATTTTGATATACTACTACTAACTTAACTTGAATTGTATTTAATTTATTGAATTGTATTTGGATTTGTTTTGACAAGGAGTTTATGCTTTCACCTCCTACTACTACTAACTTTCTTGCCGGCTATACACATATTTTGTTTAAATTTTGAAATTATATTTTGTTATCTTTACTCGAGTTATTTTCTTTTGTTTATTTGCGAATTTTATTTCATTTCGTTACTGTTAGCAACCTTCTTCGATTTATTTTATTTTCTTTCATTTTTATTTTTCTCTATCGTTTTATCATTGTTACTACTAATCTTCTTTATAAAGATTTATTTATTTTATGAGAGATCTGTTAACCCGTTATCATCTAGAAAATATTCAAAAGCATAGACAAACCTATCTCAATAGCCCTTCTCTTGCTATTTCTGTTCTTCAAACTATTGCATCTGATTTAACTTGTACCCAGTGCTATCCTATAACACTTACTCTTCGTGGATGTTTTAAAGAATTTTGGGACTGGTATTCTCAAGCCTATAATGCTACTACCTATAGTCAAGCTACTAGTTCTAGTTTTTATCTGCTAGTTAATACTGATCGAGCCAAAGCCCATTTAGCTATTCTAAATATTATTTTTAGCTACCAATATAGAGAAGCTGTACCTAATCCTCGATCAACTGCTCAACTTATTTTACAAAAACATACCTTTTTTCATAATCTTAATAAAGCTTTGAGTGCCTATATCAACCACTATGATATTTTTATTGACAACCTACTGCCGCTCAGTCTTATCTTCAAACATTATACTTAGACGAAGAACAACAAACTACAGAAGAAACTACTACACCTATTTTAACACCATCTTCTCCTGATACTATTATTAGGATAGGAACACCTGTTATTGCATCTACTTCTACTGCAACTCCTACTCGAACTACTCAATCAGAAAGAAG
Source organism: Racocetra fulgida (assembly GCA_910592135.1). Classification (NCBI taxonomy): domain Eukaryota; kingdom Fungi; phylum Glomeromycota; class Glomeromycetes; order Diversisporales; family Gigasporaceae; genus Racocetra; species Racocetra fulgida. The sequence continues at coordinate 985 of CAJVPZ010000621.1, read as the reverse complement.
GGAAGAATCTTTAACCCCACCTGATACTCAAAGTGTTAATTTAGAAGAAGCCTCTTTATCATCTACTTCTTCACCGAAATTTATCCAAAGGGTCTATAAAACTTTGGTATCTTATAGTCCTCGTCGAACTACATCCTCATCTACTTCAGGAACATACCAGGATGATACTCATTCTGTAATTACAGAAACTCCAAGTATAGTTGAAACTGCATCAGTACATACTGCAGAAGAAGAAGTTATTACCTCTACAACTTCATTAGACCAAGACTATCAGCCTCTTTATCCTAATATTAAAACACCTAGTCCATGCCCAAATCGCTTTTATCCGGAAATTTCTAGTTCACCCTCTACTTGTTCTTCAACCTATTCTCCAGTCTACCCACAACTTCTTAGAATAACAACTAGTTCTATCCATCGTAATTAAGAAGAAACAAATTTTGGTCAAACAGAATCAAGAGATATATTAGAACAAAACCCTCTTTCAGAACAAACTAATTTAACACCTCCACATGAATCAGATAGTTTAGATACTGACGAAGAAGAAAATATGGGTGATTTACAAACTGCTACAACTGCCATGACTAGATTGGCTGAAGCTATTGCTAGAGGAGGAGGAGGAGAAAAATCTCTTATCAAAATTAAGCCATTTAAAGGAGATGGTACTGAAGATCCTGTTGATTGGATTAATAAATTTAAACGAGCTGCTACTGCTAATAATTGGGGTGATGAAAGAAAATAAAATAAATCGAAGAAGGTTGCTAGCAGTAACGAAATAGAATAAAATTCGTGAATAAAACAAAAGAAAATAACTTGAGTAAAGATAACAAAATATAATTCCAAAATTTAAACAAAATATGTGTATAGCCGGCAAGAAAGTTAGTAATAGTAGGATGTGAAAGTATAAACTTCTTGTCAAAACAAATCCAAATACAATTCAATAAATTAAATACAATTCAAGTTAAGTTAGTAGTGGTATACCAAAAAT
>CAJVPZ010000620.1:0-17979 GCA_910592135.1 Racocetra fulgida | reverse complement strand
AGTTCTTAAGAAAAATAATGATTTAGTTTATAGCCGATTAAAATCAAGTTGCAATTTGTAGATCAGCGGAAAGAGTTGATGTTCCTTTTTTCTCTTATTGTTTATTTGAGTTTTAATAGTTTTCTTATTTATCTTTATTTATTTTTATTTTTTATCAGAATTATTTTTCTCATTTATTTATCTCTTTGTTTGTTTATTTATTTGTTATATTCCTTAATATTTAATAAACTGTATTATTTTTATCTTGCATTTATTTAAAGCACATTGCGCTTAGTGATTTGAACCAAAAAAATTTCCTTAATTGGTTAACCAAACTAGTGATATGCCATTTACATGATAGCCTAATTTTTTTCACATACAGTATGTACAATACATATAGTAATATATAGTAAATAATTAGAAATAGATCTGCATTATTACTATGCCAAAATCTTTAATATCAGAAACAGCGTGATGAATATCACGAAGTGTATAGCTTATTTAAGAAAGAAATTATATGAGTACCCAAAATTTAATACCTTATTGGTCAGTATGATCAAAGTTGTCACATCTTATATATTCTTCACTCACTATTAAAATCATGATCCAAAACCATGATCTGCATTGCTAAATGATCATCCACTATTAAAATCTTTGCTAGTTCATAAATTTACACTACAAAATTTGAATCTACCCATAGCTAAAATCTTTAAATTATCATTACTTGAATCGTAAACACTAATTGACTTACTTATTTAAATTATTAATTTACTTACTGCTAAAATTAACCTATTAAGATTAAAAGCACTAACTGATCTACTGTTGAAATAATAAACTCACTCGCTGCTCAAATCATTCACCTATTTTTAAAATCACCAATGCCTATTGTTAAATTCATTATTCTGCCCACCATTAAAATTGTTAATCACCCATCATTGCAATCTCTAACTTACCTATTCATTTTTTAAATTATAACCTTACCCATTATTGAAATCATAAAATACAGAAAACAGAAAAATAAATCTTCACAGTGTCAAATATTAGTATAGATTGTTCGTTATTTGCAAAAAATGCTCATTTACTAAGCTATGCAGATATATGTTAAAGTTTTGTACCCAACATTAACCATTTATCAGCCAATCCTATCACCCAAGCTTTATCAATTAAATAACTGTCAACATGAAATTGATTTATATTATAATTATACTAAATTTTTAAAGCAATGACTGAAAACTTTCTTTTTATTATTTTCTTTATATATATTGTAATTAAACATATTACTAATCCCAAATAAAGCTTCCTGTTTTTGGTTTTAGAGTAACTAATTGCACTAACCACTATATTATTATTAATGTCTATCATAATTATTCTTGATTTATTTAACAATTATTCATCCGAAATTGTCTTATTATAAACTCTTAAACTATACATTGCATACCTACATACTTTATAGCACCCGTGTTATTGTTTGTATTAATGTTCTTCCTGTTTACTATCAAAGCTAATTTGACCCATAGTTTTCTGCTCTTCCAAACCCGATAGTAACACTGTGATAAACAAATTGCTTCTCAAATACTGAAATATAGAGAAAGTCTAAATATCTAACTATTTATATTTGTAACATAAGATCCTTTTAGGTGATATATGATTTACTAAAGTCCCATATATATTGATATGTCTTTATATTTGATCAATAAAGTATAGATGACTAATTGAGATTTATGAATCAGTTCTAAAAAAAATAATGATATTTTTAACTGATTGACTTTTATAATAATATATCAGTATTGATACATGATAACTAACCTTATAATGATATATTGAATAATAAATAATAATTTCTTTAATCAATGATTTAGACAGATAAATATATAAAAGTAGGCATAAAAAATATATAATTTTTGTATAATAAAAATGTATTTAAGCACCATGTTAAATATTGGTTTGCTTTATTTATACACATAAAATACCTTCTATTAAGATAACAAAACCAAAAACTAACCATGTTAACAAAGATCATTTAAAAAATGCTACAATTAAATCTAAGACCAGAAATCTTGTTAGATATAACTGTACATGGCATAGTGAAGGTGGTCATTAGGTTGATCTAAGAACACAAGCTAAGCATCAAAAGGAGTTAAATGATTTTCTGTATAATGCTTCAAAATCTAAAAAAGTTGTTTAAGATAAAAATGAATCTATCAGAAGCTTACCAAAAAAACCAAAGTATAGAAGTGAATTAGTTAAACTAAATTTATCTGGTGGCAATTTTTCTAATAGATTTTTTGAAGATGATACAGTAGCTGATCTGAATGAAACAAAATTAGAGAAATTGGATCTAGATGATAGGGTTTTAACAGATAATAGCCAAGAATCAAGTGATTCTGATTATAATAATGATTTTAAAGGTACTTGAATCAATTCTTTTATTTTATTTATTATATTTGAATTAACTTTTTTTTATTTTATCCAATTTACTTAAATTGACTTTATCTTTTATTCATTATATTTGAATTAATCCACTATCACTACTTTTGCATTTTTTTATTTTTTTAAGATTATAAACATCCTAATCCAAACATTGAATTAAATTTTCTTTGGATACTGTTATAGATATTCAAATTTCAAGCAAGATTTTGTCTTCCAGTTGTTGCAATTAGATCTCTTATTAAGTTTTTTTCAGATGGTCTTATTAGATGCTGATTAGTTAAGATTTAAAAACTTTCCTACTAGCTTAGATATGGCGAGAAAATCATTGGGAATTAACATGCATACAAAAAAATATGGTGTATATCTGAGTTGTGATACTTTATATGAGGATTTAGAAGTTATAAATAAGCAAAATAAAGGTTTTGAATGCATCTATATAGAGTTTCCTAATCATCTAATGCATAGCCAAAGAAAGCCATATAGTGTTGAATTGACTAAACAGGTTCTAGTTGTAGGTGGTTACATTAGAAGGCCAAAGAAAACTTTTTCTTTATTATCTTTAAAATCACAGTTAACCATCATGTATCAACATCCAGAATTTGAATCTCTTCTAAAAAAATAGACCAACCAAAATATTAATACTGGGCTAATATCTGATATTTATGATAGTGAAATTTAGAAAGATTTTCATCACAACTTGACATACCAAATTCTCAGTTCTTTACACCAGAAACAGCAGATTCACATTTGGGGCTCATAATTAATCTTGACTAGTTTTAGCCATTTGAAACAACAGCATATAGTAGTGGTCTGATATATAGTGCAATATGCAACCTTTCTTAAGAAGAAAGATTTAAACAAAAAAATATGTTATATCTTGAACTTTTACCAGAACCTACAGAAGTCAAGTTATATAAAATAAACAATTATCTTACATTAATAGTAGATGAATTGCTAGAATTCTGGAAAGAAGTTAAACTATCTACTAGAAAAAAAATAAGATTAGCAGTTATTTGCTGCTCTTGTGATATTCTAGCTGCTAGAAAGCTTTGTGGTTATATATCAGCATTAGTTAGTTGCTATCAGTGCTACAAAAGGTATTATATAATTTATAAAATTTGATATAATTTATATTATATAAGTGATACCAAAAAAAATCAAACCTTATGCTTTTAAAGTTATAATTTAATAGATTAATACCTAAAAAATCTAAATAATTAATTCTAATAAATTATAAATTTGAAAACTCAAAGTTTGATTTTCTCAGTATCATTTATTCTTTAATACAATTTACATATATTTTGTTAACTCAATAAAAGGGCTAATGTTGATGAAAAAAAAATTAAACTTTGGTAGTTTTGATGATATATCAAATTAGTTTCGAGAAGTGATCCTGAAGAATATTGACAAAATGCTAAAAAATGGTGCCATTGTAAATCTAATGATGAAAAAAAACATGTTTCTGCTACTTGTGTTAGGTGGTCATAGATGTTATGTTTACCTTATTTTAACCCAGTAAGGCATCTAGTTGTTGATCCAATGCATTGTCTATTCCTTGAAATAATATAGTAAATAGTAAAAAAATTATGGATTAGGAAAGAAAATATTACAAAATATGATCTTATATCAATGGAGCATCATGCCAAAGATATCAAAATACCTACTGATTTAGGCCGAATTTCAAGTAAGATTGCTACTGGAGATAGGTTTTCAGGATTTACAGTTGATTAGCAGAAAATATTTTTGTTAGTATATGCGACTCCATTAATGTGGAACAGACTAGATGATACTGATCAAGAGATTGTGAGTAATTTTGTAAAAGCATGCTCTCTGCTTGTATGTCGAATTATAGATAATAAAATATTAACTGAAGCTTACACATAACTACTTATAGTGGCTTTATTAATAGAAAAACATTATAGTTCTGAAGTGATAATACCAAATATTCATTTATCGCTTCATATTACAGAATGCTGTCATGATTATAGTTTATTGAATTCTTTTTGATGCTTCTCATTTGAAAGAATAAATGGTGTATTAGGTAAATTATTATTATATAATATATTAAATATTTATATTAAAATTTATAATTAAAAATTTTATTAGTTTAGTATGCTTATTACTATACTTTTAGCAAAAATCATAACCAATTTTATTGTTATAATTTAAAAATGATTTATAAATATTTAAAGCACTTAATTTTATTACATAATATATTATATTTAATTTAAATACTGATCTTTAATTATAATTTTTTGCTATTGCAATTAAAAATAGATTTAAATGTTATTAAAAAAAATCTAAAAATTTAAATGTATGTTATATTTAAATTTTTAGATTTTTTTGTGACACTTATTTATATTTTAAATATATTATATAATAAAAGATTTAAATCAGCTTTAAATTGATTTAAATAAGAAATTTGTGATTTTTAACAGTATGCATGCTGATACTTGCAAAGCTTTAATTTAGAATAATATGTTTATTTCATTATATTAAAATTGTTATATATCCTTAACTAAAAAATTTTTTTTAAATATAATAAATTTTTTGTTATTTAAGGATCCCTTCCTAACAGCAAGAGAATGATTGAATTAAATCTTTTATGCATCATTCTGCAAAATTGGAAATTAGATAGCCTGATCTTTGATCAACTAAATAATTCTAAACTGTCTAAAGCTCTTGAATTTATAAAATCATGACCAACAACTGAAAGCTTAGCAGCAAATTATGGGTTTGATTTTGCTGATTTATATCAATTTGTACAAACTTTTCATCAAAATATTGATAACACCATTACAAGTAGTGAACCTTTTCTTGGAGAAATGCTTAATCCAAAACAAACTTATATATCTCTATCTGATAACATCTATAAGCTTCTTACAGAGTATTACCTGAAGTAATGTCTGGCAAAAAAAGTTTTATTATAACATTATTGTCTCTCCTATTGTAGATCAATATGCATGAATTCAGATTGGTGATAAATTTTTTGAAACAATAATGACTCCCAAATATGAAAAAAGTTTATTTATATTAGCAAAATTTATACAAGATGATGAAAGTATTAATATTTTTCCTGGAAATGTTCAATACTTTTTTGAAAATACAATTATATTGTCAAATATAACAGTAACACATAAACTTGCTTTTGTTAAGTGGTATTTACCAGCTCTTGACAGGTTTTATTTTAAAGATGAAATTAATGAATGCAATATTGAACTTTGGAAATATAATTTTTATAAACTTAGTAGAGATAGTATTATTCCAATTCATAATAGTTATAGCCAGTTTATATCTAGTAAATTTATAGTTAGCATACACAACTTACAATTATATATGGCTGTTATACCTGTAAATCAACAATTCAATTTATAATATATAGCTAAATACTGTAAATAGACAATTGTTAAAGTTATATATATTATATAATTTGCATAATATAAGTTACAACAAAAATTTATAGTATATACAAATTATATGTTATATAATATATAAAAAGATTAAATGATTTATCTGTACTGCATTGGTATTGTGTAAACTTGTAGAAATAAAGGTTGTATAGCAGATTATTTTACAACATAAAGAATGTACTTCTAAATAAAAACAGTTCTAAACATCATATTTGGCTTGGCTGTTGTTAATTATTTATAATCTTGACAAGAGTATGATAAGATATATTATATACAACTTTAATTCACTGTTGCACAATTGCAAGCAAATTTAAAAAAAATATGCATGTCAGTATTATATAAGAGTGTTTGGGGATTTTTGTCTTGAATAAGATCCAAAAATTACTAATTTTAATATAATATATCTCCAAATACAATACTTTATTCTTCATATAGTACACACCAAAATTTGATTTTAAATCAAATTTACTGTATAATTTAATATGTTTGAAAAACTTATTTATTAATTTCTTGTATTAATATTAGTGGAATTAAAATAAAAATCAAACTATTGTTAGCTCTTTCAAAATTGTTATACATGGTGAACAGGGTTCTGTATCAGTTTTTAGAGGTTGTCAGATTTGAAAAATCATATGATAAATGGTCAGAACTCAGCCAATCAAATTGCAGAATTGGTATGGCTAGATTTGTGATGCAGATTTGCAATGACAAAAAGGTTATTATTGTTAGGATTAGCATTATATTGGGGTTAGATACAAGCAGATTATTTAGCAAATTTTCTCAAGAAAAACTTTTTGTTAGAGCATTAAAGAAGGTTTTTATTCAGGTTTTTGAAAAATAAGCGATTTGTAACAAAACATTGATTTGTAGCTTAAAAAATCTGTGCTATATATATTATACCCATCATTAATTCGATTGGAGTCTTATATAACTTCAAGTGCATCTGTTATTTGCACAATAGATTACATAATGTTTATTGATGATTTAAAGATGCTTAATCAATCAAAATTAATTTTAAAAATATGTAGAATTAAAAATATTCATTGAATTTTGTCAGGTAGTTATCGAGAAACTTCATTTAATTTTAGAAAGAACTGATCTGTTTATTAGTAAATTAAATTTTTTAAAACTTTGAGAGAAGTTTTCTCAATAATTTTCTAACCAAATTGAATGAAAATTTTTTTATTCTATTTTTTCACATTTTATATGATTAAAATAAAAAATTTGTATCAAATTCAATCAGAAGAACTTTGCTCAAATTTCTAAAAATTCAACAGTACTTAAATTACTAGGCTTCACAAAGATAATTTTTCATTTTGCATTAAATAACATTCGAAATTTTGATCAGGTCAGATTTTATTTATTTATTTATTTTTTTTGTTAATCTATGTAACAAAGTCTTTAATTTCTAAGGCTTCTTGAAAATGCATTTTACTTGTTCAAGTTCATTAACTTTTAAATTAGTTAAATCATAAGGCATTATAAAACTATATTGAATTCAAACCTATTGGTAACTTACAAAATATGTATAAGAATGACTTGTAAATATAATAGCTATATACTAATCTATTGTCTATTTTAAAATTTAAAAATTAGTATATATTAATAATAAACTTTCAAAACCTTATTCCTTCCTGAAATAATACAAATTCAATTGATAAAAATCGGTCAAAAATAGAAATACTAATAGAATAATTTATCTTTATATTAGAGATTTCTATCAGTATAAAACTAGAAAACATTTCTAGAATAGAGCTGGATATATTTATCGTAAAACTAATATATGTAATTTAAGAAAATTATTTGTACATGGTGTCCAGCAAATTTGTAAATTTTAGATGCAATTCTAAGTTGAAACTGCTTATTATTTCTTGTTATTTAATAGATATCTGGAATATGGGATATTCTACAGAATAATAGTAAAATTATGTGGCTGTAGACCACGTAGTTTACTATTATTCTGTGAACAACCCCGTATCCACAGATATTCATTAATTAACTAGTTTATATTCATTTAAAGCCCATTGTTGTTGATCAAACAAGCAACAACGAAACATAATTTTTAGAGCGGTGTAACTAGTGAGTGCCATTTATATGTTATCCAAATTTTTTTAGTATACAGTACGTACAGTATGTATAGTACTTACATATAAAAAAATTTTTTTTTTTTTTAGAACCACGATTCTGCAATATATAAAAAATTAAGATTATATAATTAAGTTAATTAGGTCCAAAAATAAAAATAATTACGGATGAGGGCCAAAATAAAAATTCTTATATATAGCAGCTCAATATTACAAATAATGGCCTTTCGATCTTTGAGCTATATTAAACGACTAAGTTACAAGACTTTATAGTGTCACCCAGTAGCCTTATAATAATTATACAATACCACTAAAATAGTTTTAAGATGCAATTAATATTTTTACAAAAAAAAGCTAAAAATACTATTTACGAATTTCGCTAACAAATTTATGGCTTTACCTTTGTATTTATTAGCTAAATTAACATTAATAAACAAGAAGCAAAGTATAAAATATTCATTAAACTTAAATAACTTATTTAAACAATTGATCAAAATTATATTTTTGTAAATTCAACAAGGAAAAATTCTCGAAATAAAAGTGAAAGTCAAAAAATAAAAGTCAAAGAGAAGATCAAAGTAAAATAAAAATTAAAGTGAAATTATAGTGAAAGCCAAAATAAAAATTGAAGATAAAGTCAAAGCAAGGAGAATCAAAGCAAAAATCAAAGTCAAAACAAAATTAAAGCGAAGTCAAGGTGAGAGTCAAAGTGAAAGTCAAAGCAAAAGTCAAAGCAAGAGTCAAAGTGAAAGTCAAAGCATAAGTCAAAGTCAAAAGCTTCTTTGGGAATTATCTGTGTTGATCAATTAACAAATTTAATTGGTCAATTAGCACATCAAGCAGGCATTCTTAACTAATAATATTCAAAAAAAAAAGATCTGAAAATAATTGTATACTCCATACATTCTCTGTAAATGATTGTGATAATTTTTCAACAATCTTATAATTTTTAGCATTCGTTTAAACCAAAATAAAGAATAATTTAGTAATATCGAAACTTAAATAAATTGGCTATCGGATATCAAAAATGACAGGTTATCGAATATTACTTATAGAACCAACATGGTGGATCAAACTTTAATTGTCTTTAGCAGGTTATCAGTTTTGATAAGATAAGTTTTGGGAGGGCTAACAATATAGTTAGATGCATTATCTTTGTTAAATTTTAAAGTCAGATTTTTTTAATAATATTTTATTGACCCTATTGGTACCCTATTGATACCTTATTGGTCACAATTGGTAACTATTAACTCAATAGTTTCAATCAGTAAAGACCTTATTGACCTTATTAATACCCTATTAGTACCCTATTGGTACCCTATTGGTACTCTATTGGTACCCTATAGAGTACTATTGCTCTAATCAATACTCTATTGACCTCCTTTGAAGCCAAAAATAGGCAGCAATAGGGAGGTTCCCTATTGAACCTCATTTTATCTGTGTTAACTATTGATTAAAATTGTATGAAACTTATACAGTAGATAGAGAAAAACTTAGTCTATAAAATAGTAAAATATTATTGAAATTAAATTGATAGTTGTTGAAATATTTGCACAGAAACACAAACACTTACCAAATTTATCAAAACTCTAAAAGTAAAGTTAAATAACTTGCTAATTATGCAAGTATATGATCTAAAAATGATATGATATAATCATCAAGAGATAAGGTTTCATATAATCAATTCAAGGACATAAGTTAATTAGTAAGGTTTTGAGTTATAAGCTAAGTTCTTAGATGTAGAAATATTTTTGTCACTCTCCTGTATATGGATCTTGATTTGCACCATGATTGGGGTTTAAATTTTGACGCCAAGATCTCAACACATAGAAGTAGCACAATAATATAATACTGTCAGGAAAACATTCCTCAACTGCTTTGATCTCTTCACTTGTGTCATCAATCATAAAGATATCCAGATTCTACTCCTTATGTTTAGCTTTTAAAAAATAAAGCCAATTTTTAATATAATTAACTTTTTAAATTTACTAATTAAAAAGGTGACAGGATATCTGCTTTCTGACATTGGGTGTTGAATAATAAGGGAGAAAAGATGATATCCATATTGATTCAGCCTATGAGTACCATCTAGGCATATGACTCTTGCAAATTTTATGAGCTTCTTTTGTTTTCTTGTTTGAAAAGCAAACATAAATCTTTTATTTTCATTACTGCTACGAGTAAACAAGCAACAACCACCACCGCAATTTAGTTTTTCTTGTCATTTGATTAAAAATTTTAGTTCATCTTCATCAAGATAAGCACATGTTCTCATTGTAATATGCACAATAGCATAAATATTATCTTTTGTTACTAACCCATCTCATAATGATTGAATATTTGAAAGGCTTTACTATCACTCCCCTTTTTCCAAATGTCGCATGTGATCTTAAAGTTCAATTTCTTGGTGTCATAAAAGTCCTTGTATGCTATAAGCGTCAAGCCCTTCCAATGCGCATTGTCTAATGAAATGCTATATATTATCAGATAGAAGTAATGTACATAAATCTGATATTCGGCCAGGCTGATAATTAGTATGTTTATAATAGTGCCACAAGGTAACCATTGTTGAGTCAATTGGAAGCGCAACTTGGATGTAGCATTTGCATCCACATTTTTTTGTTTCTTTTTATGCAAGCTGTGACTTTTTACTAGAATCTTTCTCAGTAACACTATTGTAAGTTCCATAGTGATAGCAATACTATCATTCTGTCTATTTATTTTTTTTTCTCTGACTGATGCCTGCTTTATGTTCATGCTGAATATAACTCAGCTCTGCTTTTTCAAGATTTTTTAGCCATGCTTTATAACTATCAGCAGGGATATTATACATTTTAGATTTTTCACCATTTTGTGAATCCTGAGAAATATCATCATTTTTTATTTCCCATATTTCTCCAATACCATCTGTTGCATCCATAATTCTATCAATAGTGTCATCTAATTTATGAAAAGATCATGTTGATATCAATTGGCATATCAAGCACACTAAGGGTTATATAATTTGATAATGAGGACATGATGAAGTTTAAATTAAGAAAATTTTGTTAGATTTTGACGAGTTGAAAGAGACACAAATTATTTTGTACGATTTTGACAAGTTGAAAAAGATACAGATTATTTTGTTTGATTTTGATGAGTTGAAAGAGACACAGATTATTTATTTTTTTTATTTTATGATTTACAAGAATTTGAGTTAGAGATAAAAGAAATTCTTTAAATTAATGTCAAAGTGATTTAATGCTAAGCTGTATCTTTTATAATTTTTAGATTAAATTAATAAAAAAAGCCTCACCAATATAATCCATTCACTTAATGGATGAATTGTAAGCCTTGACATGTAAGGAAGTATTTCATTTTATTTTTTTCTCTCCTTTAGTATTTGATCGCTTTATCTCATCCTTTTTTTTTTATTTTATTATGAATTCAGTATACATATATTCAAGGATAATGATTTTATTATATATACTGAAGAATTTTGTATCTATAGAATATGTATTTGGAAAGTCTTTCCCACAAATGATATCTATTTGTAAAAAATATCAATTTGATAATAATTTATTGTCACAGATCATAATTTAAAATGAAATCTACATTTTCTATTCAACCTTCTAACCTTCTAAAACCCACTTATACTTGTTTAATATATTTTACTCTAATCCTAACTCCTAATTCTAACCCCTAACCCTAAAAAATATACACCAAAAAAAATTATTTTTCGAGATTTTATATTATTATTTCATTTTAATATGAATTTTATTTTAATCTGGTACATTTATTATACCAATATTAAATGTTGTAGCAATAGAAAAAAAAAATTTATTAACAATTAAAATTTAATACATAATAAAATAAATAGAGTTTAATTATACACATAATGCTATCTAAATGCGTGAATCAATTTGAGATATTCATGCTATTCGTGAATATAATTTTATACATATAGATGGCATTCACTAGCCAAATGCCATAAAGTTAATTGTCTAAATACATATTAATGTAATGAATTTGTATGCATTTAACTGTATGTTAAATAAATATTAAATAGATTTAATAATAAATGAATTATTATTTATAAATTTAGTATGGATAGTATCTTAGTGAACATAATTTTATATATGTGGACAGTATTCACTGCCAAATGCCATAAAGTCAATTGTCTAAATGTATACGCATTAATGTAAAGAATTTATATGCAATATATATTTAATTGTGTATTAATTAAATAAATATTAAATAGATTTAGATAGATTTATTAAAGAATAAATGAATTATTATTATTTATAAATTTAAATATTTAATACATATAGATAGCATTATGATAGAAATAAATATCATAACATCACGAATTAAAAAGAAAATATAGATAAAGTCACGAATAGATAAATTCGCAATTAGAAAATAAAAATCAATGACAATATTTTATTAGGGTGAAAATATTAAATTGATATTTTAATTAGTAATAATTAATCTTCTTTACATAATTATTTAATCCATATCAATCAAGAAAATTCAATACACAAGAAATAAATTATCAACAAATAGTGCATTCATACTTATGCCATTTTAGGAATTTATCACTATTCAAACAAATAAATTTCTGAAATTGCATAAGTTCAGATATTCTAATCAGTGAAACTTCACTCCTTCTATATTATTACACCTTATTAGAGGCATGTCACTTCTTGGTTACATTGCATTAAACAATACTGCTTGTATTTGCCTAAATTTATATATCAGTTTAATATAAAGCTCTGTATTCAGTACTTATTTAGTATCCCTCACACCAAAACACAGATTTGCTTTAATATCATCACTCTAAAACTCTTTAATCAAGCTTACAAGATTATTTAAATCTAATAAAATCGATCTTCTGCTTAAATATTATATCTCTGGGTATCAAGTTATCAGATTCATATCTGATACTGAATGTAGCACCTACAGTGAGAGTTTCTACAAGACATAAAACACAGGATTAATAACATTTAGATCTAAAGATCATAATATAAAAATAGTTTTTTGAAAGTTTAAACTTACGACTCTTATTAAATGTTTTAACTGTCCTTTTACTAACTATTTCTGATGTATAAAGCTTAAATAATGAAATCATATGGGGTGCAGACAATAGAAACAGCCCATTTTTACATTTAACTTATTTTGAGATAATTGAGTTTAATCATTTGTTTTGATTTTTGGACTGATCCGAGATTAATTAAATTTCACGATTTTGATTGGCTAAAGGTAGCAGGTAACTATCAGATAACCTCGTGATGTGTTGGCTCTACGAAGCCTTGTGTAATTTTTCTTTTACATTATCTTGATTTTTTATTATGCAAATCGACTTTCATTTATAATTGAAAAATATTAATCATGTCAAAATTTATATGAATTTAATAAAAACTTAATTTCAAAAAAATGTAAAAATGGGCTGTTTCTATTGTCCGCACCCCATATGACACTTTGATTTTTTTACACTAAAATATTAAATATGATATTTAATCAGTCAAGTGAAGTGTATTAGCCACATTAATGCATGTGATAAGTAGCGCTGGCCAATCAGAGATTAGATTTACCTGCGACTAATAGAAAAGATGTGTGAAAATTAGTAAATATGCCCTTGTAGAGTTCACTCAAACCCAGTACCTACTTTACAGACTCCCTCCTATACCCTGGAAACTCAAACTCCCAATCCGATGACCTGGAAGGGCAGAACTCTTCCTCCAGTTATCTGATAGGTTGATATGGTGCCTTGCCAAACACCTCAGTTCTATTCAGTTTTCTGATATCCAGTTAATCATCCTTTATATAGTAACTCTCAAAGATCTGTGCTACCTTTCTACTCAGGTCTTGCCAAGTGGGCTTCCGTATCCTGTAAATTTGTTAAATTTATCTGGTAGCTTCACTTAGATTTCATATAACTCATACATTATACTACATGTTCTACTACCTCTCAGTATAAGCTGATATGACCACTATTACAGGTTCTACAACCCAATAGGATACAGTCTTCCAAATGCATTTTCTATAAATTCAAATTTTTGTCACCAGTGGGATTCAAACTCTAGTCCTGCTGCTTTTGGGTGCAAAAACTTGCCAACTTTACTAAGTCACCACACCCTTTAAAATTTAATATTAATTTATCTTATAGCATTACGTAAATTGACTAATCAAAATCAATAATTTTATGCAACCCAAAAAATTTTGTGTTCATTCAGAAAAATTTTTTACATATATAAGTATATTTTTTAATAAAATAAAATAGTTCAAAATTTTATTATAATAGATAAATAATTTTATCTATATATTATAAAAGTTTGCTAAAAATTAATTGTAATTTGAAAATGTTTTATTAGTGATAACTTTCAATTTATAATAAAATTTTTTTTTGAATCTTAAGGTAAAACCATATCTCTAACTTTATTAAGACTTAATTGAATCTCTTTACAAACAAATTTACAAGAAAAAAATTACATATAAATTTTATACCTAAAGGATATCAAAAATGGATTTAGACAAAATTTTCTGTGGTCTAAACCTAAGTAAAATTTTAAAATCACATAGTAATTATATGAAAAATAATCTATATATCATCTATCCTTAAGCATTAGCTCTTTTCTTTTGCATTGCTTATAGCTGCAATCTTGTTTTTATCTTCTTAAGTATTAAATTTTTTTAGAGCTGCTTATAGATGCAATTCTGTTTTTATCTTTCTTAAATATTAGATTTTCTTTGATGCTGCTTATAACTGTGAGTTCTTATCTTTTTAAGCATTTAATCTTTTTTAATGTGCTTATAATATTGGTCTTGTTCTTATCTCTCTTAAATGTTGGCTCTTTTCTTTGGCACTGCTTATAACTTTGATCTTGTTCTTATCTCTCTTAAGCATTAGATTTTTTTTAATACTACTTATAACTCTGGTCTTGTTTTACCTTTCTTAAGTGTTGATCTTTTCTTTTATATATTTATAGCTCTGGTCTTGTTCCAGGTTTTATTTGTAATTATAAGGGTATATGTAATAATAATAAGTGTAAATACAAAAAAGCAAAGATGAAGAGTACAAGCTATTGTTATAGTAGTTACTCTTGTTCAAATAAAATTAATGCATATATACTAGTTTATTATTATTATTTTTTTCATATAAGAAAATGCAAATTAAATATTATAAAATTTTTAATAATAATTAAATATATGATTTTAATAGTATATTAATTTCAACTTATACATATCAGATCTAATCTAACAAACATCAGATGGCCAATCAATAGATGATATACATCACATGAAAATCAGAATTTGACACATGTCAGATTAGATCTAATGCAAGAATACATCTAAAACACAATATATATATAGTATTTTATATATATTGTATAATTCTTATTTTATATAATTACTCAACTTTATCATTATATATTGTATACAATATACATTTTATTTATAAGTGATGTTAGCTATATTTTTTTTATAGGCAATGCTAGGTTTGCTTATTATATTTTTAATTTATGTATGATTATATCATACGCTACTCTAATTATATATATACAAAATATTTAAAGTCATAGTTATTAGCTATGGCTTAAACTATAACTTAAGCTGTAGTTTTAAGCTATAGCTCTATGATATTTTAATTATATAATATTAATTTTTAGGTTGGCCAACCTGATTTTAAATAGCTTAGCTATAAAACTATGGCTAAGCCAGCTTGAAGCAAGCTATTAGCATCTTTAATTAAGATGGTTATTAATTTCTGCAAGACCAAAAGATTTTCTGATTTGGGTATAGAATTTAAGTGAATATTTTAACAAAGTTTTTGATGATTATATTATATGTTCAATTGTATTAAAGTTCTATACTATATATAATATTGATAGATTTAAAAGTATTATATATACAGTTAACCCCCTCTATAGTCACCTCCTTTATAGTCACAAAATTGGTATAATTATTGATTTATTTTTACCAATTATTTATAATTATATAGAAAATACCTCTATATTAGTCACACCTCTTTATAATCACAGTTTTTTGTATCCTGAAGGTGTAACTATAGAGGGGTTTGACTGTATTATATTTGATAAAATATTAATATAACATTAAGAAAAAAGTTATAATAATCATATGTATTATAAATATTATCTGAAAATGGTTTATTAAATTGTACCAGAAGTAATTATAAAAAAACTTGCATATTACACCAAAAGTTCAACATGCAAAAATTTTTATATTTATTTAAATAAACTAAATAAAAAACTTTATAAAACTAATAAAAAAGGGGATGTCTGATAAAGGTTTTCTAACATAATGCTTTTAAAAAATATTTCTACCTGTGAGTGGAGTCCTACAACTCTAATAATACTCCTATGTACTTTTTTCATTTATTCTTTGTAGGTTTATTTTTTTTTTTTGAAAAATACTTTAAACTGTAAAATTAAATTGACTTAAACAACCAATTATATAAAAGTCATCCAATGAGTGTTAAAACGAATAATTGTTAGACCTAGGGAGTTTACTAATTTCTCCCCCACTTCTGATTGGTTCTATTAATTATTCATATATCAGAGTACCTGTGTTATTAATCAATGTCGCGGCTGAAGCTGGAAATTAGGGACCTCGATTTAAAAATATAAACCCTACCAAAATCTATTTATACAATTTTTATTATCAAAATTAACCTTAAATCTAAGCTAACTATGAAAAAAAAGCTAAAAAAATGCACCCCAAAAGTCTTCAAAAATTTTATATTAAAATATTTAAAATTCCAGCTTTAGCAGCGAAAATCAAATTTATAGTACTCCGATAGTGAAGTGGGGGAGAAATTAGTAAACTCAGATCGAGGTCCAGTTGCATAACTATGCAATTATCTGCTCCGCATATGCAGCAGATATTTATATTTTTAATAATTTATGCAGTGATATACATTGGACAAAATTGGACATTTGGATACCTTTGGATTAAACGTCCAGTCCAAACGTCTACTTTGGATTGGACGTCCAATCAATGTCCACCTTTGGATTGGATGTCCAATCCAACGTTTTGGACGTCCAATGTCCAGTCAAAACAGTTGGACATAACAACACTGCATATATGCATAGGGAGAATATCAATACAGAATGTAAAGTCAATAATAGTAGCAATTTTGTGGTGTCTGGACACAAATCTTGGTGATATATTAAATGTAGATTCAGAAATATTTGGATTAGAGATGCCTGCTGCGAAGTCGCAACTTTATGTCTCTTTAGAATTAGTTGCAACCTTTGCAAACCCTCTTTTTGCTACAAAAGATGTAAGATTGCAGTCGAATTCTATGTAATTATCGTTATTAATAAAATGAATATTCAAATTAATAGATGTTACGTATAATTTAAATTTATAAAATATAGTGTATTATAATTTACGGTATTACAATATTATATTATATGGCGATTTTGTGATATGATATTTTTATCAATTATTTGCAGCCTATCGTCAAATTTTTTATATTTAAAAATTGCAAGTGTTGCAACCATAGTTGCATTATTGTAGCAAGCAATACTAGTGTGGAACTTATATTGCCATCGTACTTTATAAAAATGGGATTCAATGTTGTTAAATAACTTAAAAAGTTTATATCAAGTATCTGGATCGTGGATCATAAGCTTTAATAAGTTTTTTTTTTTTTTAGTATTATTTAAAAAAAATTTTTTTACTAAATTTTATTAAAAAAAAGCTGTTCCATGATGTGAAAACCAAGTATGTACGTACGTATATAATTTTGTGCGGCCTTATATACTCCTCCTAAAAATTATTTAATTGAATTCAACCATTAGTTTAAAGTTTTATTATAATTATGCCATTCAAAGTTGAATAGCTGTTTAACAGTCGATCAATATGTTAAAATTTTTAATAGTGGGTCAAATGATCGACGCATCAAATTTTATAAGTAAAATTTTGCTTAAATTTGCTTTTTAGGCTTATTTAACAATAAAGAAGTTGTCAGTTTAATTTCTGAGTAGCATTTCACAAATTCTCTAGCATTTGAAGGTTCTTATTATGAAATTTTAAGGGCAGTTAAAAATAAAATGGAAAATAATCTTGTA
>CAJVPZ010000619.1:0-17982 GCA_910592135.1 Racocetra fulgida | reverse complement strand
TTTTTAAAAGTAACAGGATATTTGTTATCTGTATTAAATATAGAGAAATCTAGTGTAAGATATTTTAATTTTGGTTTGGAAGGTATATTGATAGTAGAGGTTGAAGAAAATTTATCAAAAGATTTAGTAAGAAAGAAGATTGCAAGATTTTAAAGTTATGTTCTATGTTGTTTGGTAGGGTTTGACATAGAATGTTGTTATTATGAGTATATATATATATAATAAAGTGCTGCTTTAATGCAGAGATTAATTCATTCCTTATATGAAGAAATAAAGATAATAGTAAGAGTTTTTGAGAGAAAGCTTTTACAGATATTTGCAAATTTAGTAGCAATTTGGTATTTGAAGAAGTTATAGGTTTTCTTTTTATCTATCTTAGAGAATTGTCGTTGATAGACTTTGAAGAAGAAGTCAAACCAAGTATCAAAATTAGATTTGTAAGGTTTAAAAGATGGAATATGAAAGTCATTTAGAAATTGTGTTTTTAGTATATTAAAGAAGACATTAATGTTGAACTTGTATCATTTTAAATTTTGAGTAGAGGTTGGTTTTTTATATTAATAGAAGTAAAGTAATAAAGGTTAAGATGAATAGGGCATATATTCAATAGTGATCCAAGTCACTACTTGTAAAATTGATTTAAGTCAACTAGTCGACTTAACCAAGTCAATTTTTACAAAGCCGACTTAGTCAAGTACAAATAATTTGTCAGCTCAATGATTACTATTGTAATATTAATATAGTTTAAATATATAAATATTCGGGCTAGCATTTATTAAAATCGCTACATATAAATTGGCAACAATTTATTGAGTTATCTATGAATAAATAAATTGAGATTGGAAATGGCCATGATTGCAATCCGAAAACATTTATCATATATGCATTAGTATAGTACAGTGTTGGCACAGGACAGCTTTGGACACTTTGTGGACAATTGTGACCAATTTTAAATAAAAAAACAAATCTAAATTACTCAAAATTTTATTAAGATAACCTATTTTAATCTTTTAACCAAAAATATTCAGAACTATAAAAAATATATAATTATATCTTTTTTAAACTAATTTATTAAATTTTAAAGTCTAAATATTCTTTGGACAGTTGTGGACACTGTGGACGTTTGGACGTGGACATGAGCAAAAAAAGTCTTGGACATAGACGTGACAACACTGGTATAGTATATGTTATTATATAACCAAACTAATGCGTTTATTAAGAAATTGATTGCAACACTATATACGCTAAAATTCTCCAACGTCACAATTCTTTGAAATTATCATATGTAATTTAATTCTTTTACTTTAATTATGGCCAAACACAAGGCTAAACTATTTATAAAATTTTTTTCGAAAAATGCAAACAAATGAAATTGCTATACTATAAGAAATTTATAATGCATACTGAAAATGTATACAAGGTTGGTGGAATTCTTAAAATTCGTTAGGGTTAGGGTCTAGTAATAAATATTAAAATTGTCCAACAAAAACTTTTTTTTAGAGTACAAAAGGTGATTTTCTATGCTGATTTTTGAGCTATGAGCAATTTTTGGCAGAATGAACGTTTATTTTGAATCTCCCTAATCTTGAAATAAGGTTCGTAGTTCAGGAAATCTGTGCCACCATCCTTGTACACATTTTCGGTATGTATTTATAATATTCAGATTTCTGGAGTTTTCTAAACCTATTCTTACCAGATATTTTTCTAAACCTATTCTTACCAGATCTTTTAATCTCTACCAAACTGAATTTTCTGATTCTTTAATTTTCATATAAGTGTGAGTTCATTGTTCTTATTTTTGAAAACTGTCTTCAATTTATTTTTCTAATATATACTTACCGATCTACTCTTTCCCTAATATATTTATTTCTCAAAACCATTCCTCAAAGCAATTATCACAATGGCTTTTATCTCCTGGTAAAGTTGATTCGACCGTTATCAGATGCGATGCTGGACATAAAAGCGTTAGAATAAAAAGCATGATATTGTTCATATGATTATTAAAATTTAAAGGCGCTGATCTAAAAAAGTAAAGTGATTGATGACCAGTTAGCTGATAAAAAAGAGTATAAAAAAACTAAAATAGGAGTAATCCTAGTTGGGGCTGTGTTAAGATGTATATTGAATTTTTGAAATAACTTCGAAATTATAAGGAGAAAAGAAGTTTGAAATCATAAGGAAAAAAGAAGTTCGAAATCATAAGGAAAAAAGAAGTTCGAAATCATAAGGAAAAAAGAAGAATATTAAGATTAAGGAAAAATTGAATACTTTTAAAGCAAAATATTGCCACCCAAGCCCCTACTTTAATAAATTAGTTATTGTTATGTATTAGATTAGATGAGATAGAAGTTGATAGAATCTTTCTTGGCAAAAAAAAAAGATGTGTCTAAAATTTATAAAAAGAGAGTTTTTAAATCAATAAAAATAAATTTATTGGGTTAGTAATACTCAATTAGCAAACTATAATTTTAATTAAATAAAATAAAATTTATTTAACAATCAAAATTAACTGTTTGCAAAAAAATCTTTCTGCTTATTGATCGTTTTTACCCGTCCAAATCTTATTTTCAAATTACATAAATTCTGGTTTGTAAATAACATACCTAATTGTCATAATGGATCAGAATGATTTTATATTCCAAGACGAATCAGAAGATACTTCTGATAGTATATTAGAATATAATTTAGATTCTATTTCTGTTATGCCTTTTGAATCTTCAGCTTTATATAACGAATATTTAATATCGTCTCCTAATCTTGAACATACTACTTCATTATACACTTCCGAATCTTTATATAGTTCTGAACCACTTACTTTAGATAACCCTAAAAATCTTACTTTATGTAACGAATATTCAACGTCGTCTCCTAATCTTGAACATACTACTTCATTATACACTTCCAAATCTTTATATAGTTCTGAACCACTTACTTTAGATAACCCTAAAAATCTTACTTCACCATCAGATAGTTTCACTTATTCAGATCCTCTTGTTAATTTGCTACATCCAATAAAAAACCCAAACCCAGAAAAAGTTGGGTATGGAAACATATGAAAAAAGATAAATTTGTAAAAAAAAGCAACAATATGCTTAGTTCCAGTTAAAAAAGGTGAAAAAATAGGACCATGTGGAGAAACTTTTGCGCTTCTTACTAGTACTAGTACACTCGGAGCTCATCTTTGTACAGTGCATCGTTTGTCAGAAAAAGGTTCGTTATTGCCATTGTCAGGCACATCTAAACAGCCAGTTTCCAAAAAACCTATTTGTGTAGCTCAAAACGATCCCACACAACCCACATTATTAGATACAATAACAAAACCATCATCATTATCTTCTAAAAAAAAGTATAAATTAACATCTAGACTTTTGGCATGGTTGATTGATGATATGCTGGCATTTAATATAATGGAAAATGATAAATTTCATGATTTTGTATATGAGGCTGAACCCCGTTATCAAATTCTGTGTCAAGATACATTAAAAAAAAAATTCATGATGCAGTTAACTTTGGAGAAAATAAAATACTTGACCTTTTTCAAACAACTATGAATACATTTTTATTTACAACTGATCTTTGGACCAGTGTACATAAACCATATATCAGAATCACAACCCATTGGCTTGATTTTGATTTTCATTTAAATCAAATACTTATGACCATCAAAGAATTTCCTTATCCTCACACTGCCGAACATATTGAAGATTGTTTGAGACGTGAGTTTGCCAAATGGAATATCTTAGAAAAATGCATTGCTGGAACAACAGACAATGCTTTATCAATGGTTAAAGCAATGACCAATCTTGGTGTAATTCATATTCGTTGCATAGCACACACTCTTCAACTTTCAATTACTGATTCTTTAAAATCTAGTGAAGTAATAAGATTAATTGATAAAGCAAAAGAATTAAATAGTTTTTTAGTTAATAGGGATAAATACAGAGAAATGCTAAAAAATGCACAAGAAGAAATAAATAAAAAAAATAATCGTGCTACAAGTCGTGAACAACTTTTAGAACCAATAGCCACAATGTCTCCTACATGTTAGAATTCTATATTTGTGCTGTTAGAGCGTCTGTTATTACTCAATGAATCAATCCAATTACTTGTTAAAAAAATGGTTCAAAATGCTGATCGAGAAATTCGTAAAGATGGAAAAAAATTAGAGGCTTTACTGTTAAATAAAGAAGAATTATTAGGTCTTAAAGAACTTATTAGTTTATTAGAACCCTTTGCCTGCGCAACATGTCTAATGGGTGGTGATACATATCCCACACTCTCTCTTATGCTTCCAACAATTGCAACCCTTCAAAAACACTTGTTTAAACTAGAAAAAATCCTTACCCATCAAGTTATTCATAACGTTAAAGATGAGATCGAGCTTAATATAGCTGATTGATGAGAAGATCCAGAAATAGAAGGATATTTAGCTGCAATCTTGGATCCTCGTTTTAAAAATCTAAAATTCGCCCCAGAAAAATTCAAAGAAACAAAACAATACCTCAAACAAAAAATGATAGCATTAGATGAGAATGAATATTTAGAAGAACAACCAATAGTGAAATCATTTTCAAATTTAGCGTTTTTTTTCAATAATACTACTATTATCAAGAAATCTTCTCCAATTAATACAGAATTGAAAACATATTTTGATATCCCTCAAATGGCACTATATGATCTTAACGATTCAGAATATAAAACTGAAAACCCACTTTCGTGGTGGCAATTATACTCAAAAACATTACCTTTACTTGCACAACTAGCCCATCGGTATCTTTCAATCCCTGCAACCTCTGTTCCTTCTGAACATTTATTTTCAACAGCCGGAAATGTGTTAACTGATAAAAAATATAGGTTACTTCCTAAAACTGTTCATGATCTGGTTTTTTTAAAAGAAAATAATAAGAATTTCAATATTTATCCAGATCTTGAATAGGCACACCTAAATAAGCTTCCGTATAAATGAAATAATAAATATATTCATAGTTTATAATGGATCTATATTTTCAAACGCTAAGTACATGTTTTAAATAAAAGTATTAAGATCAAATATTAGACCTATTACAGCGCCCATTACAGTTAACTTTGCTAAATACAATGTTTTGTTTAAAACCTTAAAATATAAAGTTATGTATTTTACAACTTATGTTTCAGGATCAAGTTAAAAGTTTGTGCATTTACACGTGCAGAAAAAATGTACATTCATGCATACTCTTGCACATGTAGATTCCAGTTTAATGAAGTATTGGTGCATCACTTAAGCTTTAATTGGTGCCATATGTTCACGTGATATCGAAATCGACTTTTAGTTAAAAACCAAAATTTATAATCGACTTGAGTCGACTTAGTCAAGTCAATTTTTTAGGGTCGACTTGATTCACTAATATTCAAATCTTGGATGAATTTAGCTCTATTGATAGTTTGGTATTTACTATTTAGGAATAAATGAAGTCGAGCAAAGTTAAGTACTACATTATAGCAATTAGAAGTGGAGTAAAGAGGAATTGAGTTGTATAGAGCAAATATTTTTGCATAATTTAGTAAAGAGAATGTGAGTAAATTTAAATAAAATATTTTTAAAAGAGGTGTGTACTATTTTGAAAGGAATAGTAATATCTTTATTGGTTGTTAAATATTATTGATAAATTAAGTCAGTTAAAAATTTAGATCATTGTCCTGCCATTTGTTTAATGAGATAGTAAGGCTATATTTGACATCTGGTCTGTTAATTTTCTTGTTAATTTGTCTTGAAGCAAAGTCAATAAGAAATGGCTTGACAAATTCAAAGATTTGCTGGGCAAGTGGTGTATTAAATTTAGAGAAAGGCTCTATTTCTGAGGTAATAGGGTAGATTTTAAACCAGTCAAGGTCATTTGATGTGTCTCGTTTAAGGTATTTAGTATTTTCTTTTTTTTGATTAACTGCAAGAAGTTTTTAAAAACTTGATATTTTTTTATTTTTCTCATTTGAGCAAATTTAATTGTATAAAAGGCACTGCGTGCAACAGGTGTAAGTAGATGAGTTTGGAAAATTAGTTTAAGTTTGAGTTTGTGAATATATGCAACATGAGCTGGATAGCCTCTAAGAATAAGAGTAGCTTTACTTAAGAGTATATGTTTGTTGTCTAGTAAGAATGTACAAGGAATATTTTTGAGTTTGCAAATAATACATATATGAGTATGATGAGAATATGCTTGTATTTGAGGAGTTTGAGATGATAATTTGCTAGATGTTGTAGTAGCAGAGTAGTTGAGTGGGAATGAAAGAGTAGAAGCAGATGTAGTTTTAGCAATAGGAGATTGTGGAATATCATCTTTTAGATTTCTGACTTGTTTGAACATTACCTCCTATTAGTTGCAAACCTTGTCTAGGATGCTATCTCAACTCTAATAGAATAAAATCAGCTTGTATTCTAATAATATTTACAACTACATCCACGAAATTTTGGCAGAACAATATATGATCAATTCAAATTTAATACTAATTACATAAATCTAATCTTCTCTACTGCTATCAAATACCCACCACCAAATCTTGTTCTATCTACACCACCTATTATTTTAGTAGTAGACTCAATTGTAACATCAATTTTTTATTTAAAAGAACCATCAGTCAAACTTGTAGAAATATCAACTAACAACTTAAACTTCAGATTATTTAATTTTTATACTGACAGATCTATTATCAACATTGGTATTGAACACTATATAATAGATATAGGTTGGGTTCAAGTTGATAATAATAATCAAATTAGTTCTAAATTTAATACTCAAATTAAGCTAACTATCCTCATATAAGGCAGAACTCTTTTTATTTTATCAGCCATTACTATAACACCTTGTAATTCTACAATTAATATTTATGCAGATTCATAATTCATTATTTCCAAATACTATAAACTTACATTTCTACTTTTAATCTTAATAAGCTTTTTAAATTTAATGTATGGCCACTATGGCATACATTCCTCAATATAATAAAATCCTATTAACTACAAGTAACTTTTTATAAAGTTCAAACCCATACAAACAACACTTTTCATAACCTAGCAGACTCTTTAGCTAAATAATATATAATTAGCCTATATCTTAACTTCAGCTATATTAATATTTATAATCTATATCATATTTTACAGTGAGAAGAAGAAAAATTTTTTGTAGAACAAGCCACACAACCTTTTATTAAAATTATTTGTAAAGTTCATATTTTGGCAATATAGTCATCTCAACAATGTAATTAAAAATGGTCTCAAGTTAGATATAAAATTAACTAAAGATCAATATGACTATACTTTAATCTTAATTATAAACCTACTTATAATGTCACAAACTTTAAGCTTAATCAACTTAAATTATTTAAAATCAAAACACTACTTTAAGAACTACCTACTCATTCACTTTATTATAATCTTTATCCTACTATCTTTTATCACACTAGCTTCTTTTATTGTGGAGCATCAAACTCACCTTTATACTGGCTCAACTGCTCCAATCCAATATTACTTCAGCACATAATTAATACTTGAGTTAACTACTACTTTAATTCTATTGAACTAGATTTAACACTTGATCAAAAAAACAGATCTAATTTATCAAATACAACAACATAAGGCATTTAACCTTATAGCAGTTCACTAATCTTCACACTATCTAGAACTTACTCTTAAAGGTCTAGTTCCAAATTCTCTAGTTCAAATAGTTCAAAACTTCTATATACTATATAAACAAACATCCTATATTATTATTAAACTATTACTTAAAATTAACAAGCAAGTATATGAATAACTTTGAAAACCTTACTATATTAATTTCTCTAACTAGAAAAAACAGCAACAAATAACATACTCTTATTTAAAACCTAAAGATACATCCTCAACTATTAATAGAATTAATTGTCTATATACAAATTATACTTATTCTTGTATATATAAAACAGTAGACTAATTACATTCCTATTCAGATAATTGCCCTCTTGTGGACTATGCTTATAAAAAAATCAGTATCTGGTATATACACTGAATTAAATATAGTATTATATTAAATTTTATTTATCTATAATAATCTAGATGAGTCTTTGATCACTCTAGTAGGTTTAGATCACAGATAAATATGTTTGAGTTTTTATTCTTGTATATAATTTTTATTTTTATTTGTACTTATACAAATAGTAGTATTTCTATATAGTTTCTATATAGTTACTATTCTTAAAATTATTAATAAAGATATAAGCAAGGCCTCACCTTAATACCAAAAAAAAAACTAATACAATGTACTAATTTTAGTATAAGTAAATTCTATCTATTAAAGATAGCTTTATAGTTAGCAACTTTTATTAGTATATATATTAAACTTATTACAAAATTACTATTTATTTTTAGTATACAATTTGAAAAAATATATATTAGTTATACAAAAACTCAAAAAATACTCTTTCTGATGATTTTTTGATTAATAACAACAAAAATTAAACTATAGCAAAACTATATAAAAAAGCAATAAAATAAACTTGATCCTATAGATAGGAGCAGCTTGTTATCAATGAAGTCTAAGCACCTATATATAATATACTAAGAAGCAGATATTAAAAGGACAAATAGATTTTTTGGAAACAAATTTTTTTTGTAATGGACTTCTCAAGATATTAGACATCCAAACCAGAAGGTTTATTCTGAAAACAAGTCTGTAGAAATAGCCAATATACATTTTCAAATTAGTAGAAATGGAGAAGCTAAACTATACAACTATATAACTTACAAGAAGAACCTTAAATATTTTTGTTAGCCTACTATTTTTTTTCAAGAAAATTTTGTAAAAAGTAAAAGTCTTAGCTTATCTTCTCCAAATAATCAACAATCTTTTTACTAAAATAGTTAATATTGTTTATCTCCCAAATTGGATAAAATATAACTAAAAAAATTATTAACTACATGTTTTATTTGATAGAATGTGATAGAATAAAACAGCAGTAGCAACAAACATATGAATATATGTGCTTTAAATGCAAGAAAATCTATACTAACAATGCTTTAAAAATAAATACCAATTCTTCTACAATATATAAGTTGATGAAGTTTTTTTCTGATAGATTTTTAATTAAATATACTAATTAAATAAAATTAGAATAGAGGTTAATTTATTTAGTAGTATATAATTTTTATAAGCCTAATACAGACTTATAATTGTAGTATTAGGATAGGCAAAATTCTTTTATATTTCTTTTTTCATTACTTCTCTTACCTCTTTTTTTTTTTTAATATTAATGGTAAGGCCATGCCTCTAACTTTATTGAATATTTAATTGAGATTTTTACATAAAGTACTAATCTACTTTTAAAATATTATAGAAAGAATAGAGGCTCAGACTAGTTTATTTGCAAACTAAACCAACTGGAGTGGCCAAGGCTCACTTAGATTTGGGTATTAGTAATAATATGTGACAAATTAGTTTGAAATTTAATTCAATGTATGTACTAAGAATGTATTTTAGAGCTAATAGTAGTAAAAGGAAGAGGTTGATGTAGGTGTAGTATAGGATTAGAAGGTAGGTTGTTAGTCAAAGGATGAGCTGTTGATCTTGAAATACAATAAAAAATCCAAATTTTATGATAAACTTGTTGATTTAGATGAAGTAAAAATTTTATAACAAGCGATATAGCTATTTTTCGGGTTGTTAGGTTTGAGATAGAGATGATAAATTCATCTGGTACTAAGCCTGATAAAGTTGAAAAAACTGAGGTTGTATCTGGTATACTATGTATATTCATGCAATCTAGTTGTTTGATTTGGTGATATAGATTGCTTATATTATCAGAAGTAGTATCAAGTGAAGTTGTATTAAAGATAGATTGTAACAAGTCATCTATAAGATTGTATAGTAGCTGGTCAGATGAGCAAGTTATCCAATGAAGGTGGGAGCTGGTACAATGGCAATGATGGCATGTAGATGGGTATGAAGGATAACGTTTGTGTAGAATATATAGAGTAGGAAGCTCATCTAATAGAATTTTAATTCTGAAAGACTTGAGAGCAGATAATTGAAAATTGTGTGAAAAGTTTGAAATTTTTTGGTTATTATTAATATATAACCAAGTAGCTTGCCAATTGATTTGGTTAAAGATCTTGTTTCATTTTTGAAAACGATTTTGTGTTATCCATAATACGTAAATGTGAGCATAGTATATTGTTCGAATACTATGGTGAGTAGGTAGCTCTAGGGAAGTTTTCAAGAGTTAAAGTATAAACAGGATTATAAATATTGTGAGATATAAAAATAAGGTATGGCAAGTTGTAATGGTTGTGTACGAGTTGATCAGTGAGGTTGTTATAGTTGTCATCTTGATGAGCAGTAACTTTGTGAAATATAATATAAATATTGTAAGACTTAATAAAGTTAATAAGTGTGTTTTATAGTGAAAAATATGGTGTGTGTATATATGATAAAGTAGTAGGAGAATATATAAGGCTTTGATATTTGGAAATTACTGATTGAGAGTCAGTATATATATTTATAGTGCAGTTTCTGGGGGCAGTAATAATAGCTGATAGAATAGCAACTAGCTCAGACTTGAATAAGCAAGGCCAGAGTTTTGTTTGAGCTTGAAATAAGTATAATATAGAGTTGTTAGAGATTTGAATCCATCTAATACCCATTGAGCATTGTGAAGTTCCTAGATCAATAACAGAACCATTAGTATAAAAGTGAAGTTCTGATAAGTTTGCATTATAATTAGCAATCTGTTGAAGATTGTCTGTAGGCAGGCTAGATTCAAAGATTGTTAGAATGGAGTGTGTGATAATGTGAACATTAGGTAAGTTTGGAGTTTGAATAGGATGTCTAATTGCAATTGAATATATAAGGTCTAGATGGTTAGCATTAAAGTTAAGAGTTTTGTTAGAAGTATTTACCCGGCCAAAGAACTGGGTTGAAAGATTGATAGGAATAATAATTATACACTTGTTAGCAATAATCTGAGAGTTAAGAGAACAACCAGTACATACATGAGATTGAATAGGTGAAAGAGAATAAAGACAAGTAAAATGCGATTCAATATGGCACTGCCAATGAGTAATGAGAATATTTTCAAATGATGAAGGTTGTCTTCTAACTTTGCCAGCAATAATTTCATTATTAAGTACTGTGATAAGCCAAGGCTTTTTCTGTGAAGAAAAGTGTCCAGTTGTATAGCTATAATAGTTTGTGTGAGGTAGATACAGATGTTGGTAAAGTGTGCGATTAGAGGAGTGATTAGTTACTTGATCTTCTAAGTAAGTGAACCAAAGAGGCTGTTTGCCTTTTGGAATTTTGTGTATGTGAAGAGAAATATGTTTCTAGTCTAGCAAATATGAATTGTCATAAGTAGTAAGTTGGTCAAGATATAAGATATAGTAATATCTTAATTGTTTTTTGAAGGTTGAGTATTTTGGATGTGAAGAGAGCAAAGACTCTAAAGATATAGAGCCCTCTTAAATAGTATATAGTATGTTGTATATTGGGTTAGAAGTGAAAGCTATTCTAAGATGTTTGAAGAGTTAGATAATTTTGAA
Source organism: Racocetra fulgida (assembly GCA_910592135.1). Lineage (NCBI taxonomy): Eukaryota > Fungi > Glomeromycota > Glomeromycetes > Diversisporales > Gigasporaceae > Racocetra > Racocetra fulgida. The sequence goes on along the minus strand of CAJVPZ010000619.1, from coordinate 6,440 downwards.
GTTGGTTGAGTGTTTGTTAGGTCCATCAATCATAGGGTTGTCATATACTAAAATACTAGTGGGTAACCAAAGATTATTTTGAAGTTGTTGGAGTCGAATATGAGTACTGATACCGAGGAGGTTAGCAAAGTTAAGTCTTTTAGTAAAGTTTGTAATATGATGTTATAATTGAATGTCCAGTATATTATGAATATTGTATAGTTGAGGGTAAAGAAGTGTACTAGTAGAAATAGTATGACTAAGTTTAGCTTTGTTTTTAACTAGTCCAATGTGATTAGTGAGGATTTTGTTGCATATATTTTGACTAAGAATGATATTATGAAGATGATATTCAATAGTAGGAATAATAACTGTATTAATGATATATCGTGTATGTGTATTAGTAATTTGTTTGATATTTGCAATTTCGATAAGATGAGATGACTCAGCTATAATAAGCTTAATCTGTTTTGTTTGTTTGTAATTAAACAAGCATACAAGAAACTTGAATAGTTGGTTTGAAGGATGGAGGTTAAGTGAGTGATTATTATAGATAATAGGACTGTAATTGCATTGAGGGTTGTTGGTTGTAAGTATTGATTTAGAAGGATTGATCTGAATATTGGCCATGTTATAAAAAGATTCTGCTATTGAAAAAATTTGTATGAGCTCTTGTTGAGATGATGCAATCCAGAGTGTATCATCTATATAAGCAAGAACTGAGCAGTGTGAATCAAGCTTATCAAATGTTTTGTGTTTGAGGATAATTGGCTATGAGACTTGTGAAGTATAACCTTTAAAGTTATTATGAATATATAAGATAAGTGGGTCATAATAAATTTGCCACAAGAGAGGAGTGATGGTTTTACCCTGATCAATACCATTATGTACAGAGTATGATGAGGTAAGACCAAGGTTAGTGATAACTTAATTTTGTCAGTCAGTAAACAGGTTAATAATGATGTTAGTAATAGAGTTAGAAAGTGCAAGACATTGAAGAGATTGTTTAAGAAGAGCAAGGTTAACAGAATCATAAGCCTTACTCATATCTTGAGATAAGAGCCAAATTGATTTTAAATTACATAACGCATCCTCGACAAGGTTGTTGAGTATGTGAATGGGTATAAAAGTACTGTTGTGAGGTAAAGCAATATAGTTGTATTGTGAGAGAATAGGATGTTGTGAGAATACAGTGCTTATTCTGTTGGTGATAATTTTTGTATAGACTTTACAAATATGTTCAATAAGGCTTATAGGCCGAGTAAGGTTAAGATCTCTATTAAACGTATTGCGCTTTGAAATAGGATATATTCTGCTATGTTTCCACTGTTTGGGAATATAGCTAGAAGTGAAGCAGTGATTAAATAAAGTAGTTAAAGCTTTAATGCAGGTGGTATCTGCATCTTTAAGCATTTTATAACTGATGCCTGTTGGTCTACAGGCTTTTATATTTGGGAGTTTTGCTATAATTTGTAGAACTTCTTCCTTTGAGATAGGAAGAGTGAGAGAATTATACCACTAAGTATTAATGTGTGTTAGGGCTTGATATTGTTCAGACCAAAAGTTATCAAATAAATTTTAGTTAGTTGGTCAATAGGCTGTCCAGTTGAGGAAGTGTGATTGTATATATTATTTGATAAGATTAGGATCTGTGATTAGTTGATCAGAAAGTTTAATATTAGAAAAGTGAATAGGGGATTGGTAGCAGTTTAGAATGCTATTAATAGCTTGTTTAGGTTTAGAAGAAAGTGTTTTACATTTTTTTTCAGTAGCTTGTTTGATTTGTTGCCGAAGTAAGAGTGAATTTTCAATCTGACGAGTATTGTAAAGTTGTTTTCAAACATCCTGTGCATGTTGAATCAATGTGTTAGGTTGGAAAAGTTAAGAAGAAGTGAGTGTTTGAAGATCGCAATGTGACTCAAATTATATTTTGAATTTTAGAGTTGATTAAGTTGATGTTCAGAGTATTATTATTTTTGATAATTTTAATTAAGTGACCAAGCTCTTTAAGTAAAAGATAGAGTGCAATGCAGTGAGGTGTATATTTGTGGTTATAACTCTGTTTTCGGATTATTTTGTTAGGTATAGCATATATAGCAGTATTAATAATTGCATGCTCAATCTTGTGCCAGGTAGTGTTAATACTTTCATTAGTTTCAGTATTGAGAAGAGTATGGTGTAAGTTGAGATTGTAAGTAAGAAGGTCAGAAAATTCTGTCTACTCTTCAGATGACATATTCTTGAAGTTAAAAATTCTTTGACTAATGCCAATATGATGGCATGGTGGTTTGCTATATACATTGGTAAAAGTCCAAGAGGATGAAAGAATAGAGTAATCACTAAATGTAGAGGTGTAGCTATTGTCAAGGTTGTATGAAAGAAGAAACTGAATGTTAAATGTGTTGGTCCAAATGTAGTTAATACGACTTTGGCTAGTATTGTTTGACCATGTGTAGGGTGTGTTGTTAGTGTGTACGCCAAGATCATACATATTAAAGTGATGTAAGTAATTGATAAGACGATATTTGGATGATGTGCTGAAGACATTGTCATATATATTAAAGTCATCCAGTATAATTGGGTGGAGGTTGAGTTGGTGAGCTTGTTGTATCCATGTAATAACTATATTTTGTGTATCATTGTGTTTCAGCATATTTGTAGATGAGAGGTAAACACTTATAATACAAAGTTTAATATTACTTTTAAAGAAAAGATCAAGGGCGATTCCTCTTCTAGGATGTGTAAGGCAATTATGGATATGAGGTTTAAGGTAGTTGCAAATTATAATGGCAGCTCCTTCTGCTGAGCTTTCTGAATTAGCCCAGAAGTAAGTAAATAGGTTGTTGTTATAAAAGTGAAGGTTGGTGCTGTTGACAATCTTGGTTTCAGTGATGCAAGCAATGTGAATGTTATTGTAGAGGCAGTAGTCCTGCCATGCTTCTCTTTTAATTATATTATTAAAGCCTCTAACATTGTGTGTAGCAATAGTTAAATAAAGGTTGTGAGGTTTTTGCAAATCAATAGAGGTTTGCAGTGTAGGGGTAGAGTTTCTATAATAGTTAGAAAGTTGGTTAGAGAAGCTGCTAGTAGTATTGTTGTTTGTTAATAGTGGGGCTATATTAGATGAGTTGGAGATATTGTTGTTAGAATCTTGTAGAAATAAAAGTAAGTCTTCGGGTAAAGGCTCAGATTCATCAAAATTTGATTCAAAGAAAGTTGGTGATGATGTTGGCATTGTGTATAAGGTGGTTTCTAAAATTTCTATTAGATTAGAACTGCTTTGCTGAGGTTTTTGTATAGATCTAATAGGAAGGTCTAAGTATTTAGAAATAGAAAATTGTTCAATTATAGTATAGTTTGGGAGTAGGAGTTGGTCATTAGGTAGGTAAATATGCACTTCATCTGAAGGATAGTTGACTGATAGAGTAATATTGTTATTGAATTTATGGTTTCTTAGATGTCTTAAAAAAGACTTAAGTGACTGATTTATAGATAAGTATGGTAAATTATAGTAAGAAAGAAATATGTTATAACAAGTATTAGGGTCACAGGATTCTAAAGATGTTGAAAGTGACTCTATGGGTGTGTCTTCTACAGGGTCACTCACTGTTTTAAGCTTGGTTCTCACAGCTGTGCAGGATACCATAGTCTGCCCTTTATTTAAATTATAATATAATTGTTTTTATCAAATTATTTATATTATTTTTAGAAAATATTATTTTCCAATTAAATTATTATTACAGCTAATAGCTGAAGCTTAAAATTCTAGAATACATTTTTAAGTTTTTTTTTTATAGTTAGCTTGGGATTTAGTGTTAGTTTTAATAATTAAAATATATAAATAGATTTGATAGGGTTTATATTTTTTTTAAATTGAGGTCTCTAATTTCAAGCTTCAGCTGCATTAATTATTAAAAGTTTCTGTATTTAAAAGTTAATTATTTAATAAAGATTTAATCAGGTCACTTAATTACTAATTGATTATATCTTAAATAACAAATATTTAATATATAAGGCACTCATTAAACAAAATTAAAAAAAAATAAATATCTAAATTAAAAAAAATTAAAAAAATTAAAATTATACTTCAGCTTAATTTTAAATAAAAATTCATCTCTTTAATAATAATGGAAGATATAGAATTTATAAATATAGAAGATACAAGTAATACAGAAAATAATAATACAGAAGATACAAGCAATACTGAAAATACAGATAATATAGAAAACTTTTGTAATATAGAAGTTGCAGAAGTTATGAACATAGAACAAACACTATTACTAATATATCATCTTTATATAGCCCAACAGCAAGTGGTAGTAAAAAAAACAGGTCACCTATATGGAACTATATAAATTAACTAATGGTGGGAAATCAAGTTATTGTAAGAATTTGTAAAGTTGAAGAATGTGGAAAAAAATATAGTGCTACAACATCTACTAGTATTCTAAATGCATATCTTAGAAATAAACATAATATTATACTTAGTTTAAGAACAAATCATTTACATCAATCTCAGGAACCATATAGTAAAAATAATATTAAATGAAAACAAGAATGCCTTAATGCTACTGTTGATCTTATAATTGACGCACAACTTCTATTTTTATTTATTAAAAATTATTAGTTTTGTAAAGCAGTAAATGTTTATGATCCAGGATATAAATTATCATTAGTTAAATATTTAAAAAATATAATAATATCTCGATTTGAAACTCGTCACGCATATGTTGCAAAAGAACTTAAAGAGCTTACAACCAAAGTTGCACTTACTACTAATATTTGAACATTAAGTTCAAACCAAGCATATTTTTGGAATTACTATACATTATATAAATAATAAATAGAAAATGTATCATTTTTTAGCCATTTTAAATATAGTTATAGTGCACTACATATAAATGAAAAGCTTAATAAAATCTGTGAAAAAATGAATATTGCTAATAAAATAATTTCATTAACAACAAACAATGCATCTGCAATAGTTTTATATGAAGAAATTATTGAAGAAGAATAGAATGCTCTTAGATTTCACTATCATCGTTGTGCTACTCATATTCTTAATATTGCAGTAAAAAATGGTATAGAATTTCAGGCCACAGTAATTGTCAAAGTTCGAAAGTTCATAAATCGTATTTGTAATTCAACAATTTTATGTAATAGGCTTTGAAATTTTTGCAATATAACTAGAAAAAGCTATGATACATTAGGTATTGATGTAGTTACATGCTGGAATAGCACTTATCATATGCTTTACCGATTTAAAAATTTGCGTAATGAACTTAATCTTCTTAAAACTGCATATCCTAAGCTTGATAATAATTACCCTGATGAAGAGAAGTAGCAAAATATTAATAGTATAATTTTTTTGCTAGAACCAATGCTCCATGCAACAGAAATTCTTTCAATAAGTTTATTTCTAACCATTGCTGATATTCGGTTAACTTTTTTTAGAATTATTCACTATATAGAACTATTTATAGCCAATCAATCAAATTCAGAAGATGAATACACAATGGTATATTTAATTAAAAAAAATAAATTAGACAAATATTAGGCTATTCTTAACTTTGATGAATCAGCCAAAATAGCTTCAATTCTTGATTCGACATCTAAACTAACTACATTTACACATTTTAGTGAGAAAAATATTGCTCTTATTAGTTTACAAAGCATAATGAATCAGTATAAACCACTAGCTTCATTCTCTACATCAGTAATTAATGATACAAGAAGATAGTTTATATCATTAATTTCACAACAAACTATTATACCACTTGCAGAAGAGTTAGATGCATATTTATCTATACTATCTATATCATCATCTATTAAAAATGCTTCTCTTCAATGGTGGACTGCTAATAGATATAATTATCTAACACTTGCAAAGATAGCAAAAGATTATCTTGCAATTCAAGCAACAAGTGTTTCTTGTGAAGAAGCATTTTCAATAGCTTCAAGAACAATTTCTAAACTTCGTACTCGTCTTAAACCTAATACTGCTCATGCATCACTTTGCTTAAAAAGTTGGATGAAAAATAATATTGGTATACAAAAATAAGTATTTTTTATTCTAAGTTTTTTTTAAAAAAATAAAAACTTTGAAAAGTATTAAAAAAAATACCAATTTTAATAAATTAAAAATAAAATACTATATATATATTATTTTTTTCTATTTTTAGTTTCTTAATTGCTATAAATTGTTAGAAAAATTTAGTTAGTACTTATTTAGTAATAAATAAAAAAAGATTATTACTTTAGATAGAAAGAATATTCATTATGGTAAAAATATTCAATATAGTCAATATAGTATATATAGCACACATAGTATATATAAATAATATAGTAAATATAGATATATTCAATATAAGTGATATGATCTCCTTGGTATCAGTACCCGTATTCGACTTCAACAACTTCAGAACAATCTTTGGTCACCTATTAGTATCTTAACACATGAC
>CAJVPZ010000618.1:0-18000 GCA_910592135.1 Racocetra fulgida | reverse complement strand
ATTCGTCTCGATGAGCTCTACAACTTTAATTAGAGACTCAAAGATGATTAACTTAGTACGAAAAAAAGTTTTCTTTGAACAATCACTAGAAAATTTCTACTTTTGTGTTTCATTATGATCATTCTTCAGTTGACTGGAGAATTGTCAATTAAGGTTTCTCACAACCTGGCCAGATCAGCTTTTGTAAATTTTTATCACAAATTTTGTAAATTATTTACTATTAATACTTCTGGGTTTGTTTTTTTTTAAAAAAAATTTCAGAAGTTTGATTTTTTTCTAGTCAAAGTTTATATTGTAATTAAAAATTAAAAACTGGCCGGGCAAGTCATTTTCAAATTTTATGTTATAAAAAACAATTTATTTTGTATATACTTATTTATTAGATACTATTGAGAAAAAATTAACAAATAAATTGAGCATTCAATTTTTGATAGCCGTATTGAATAGTAAGCAATAACAAATGAAATAAAATTAAAAAATTTAATATATAAAATAAAGACTTAGATTTTCTATAGTTGCCTATTTTTATATAATTATCAAACTTTATTTAATCAGTAACTATAGTACCAAAACATTAACGCATAACTCAATTCCCGAATATAAAGATGCATACAATAATGGAATAACTTGCGATTCATTTTTTGTATTCCCACCAAAGTTAACACTCCTACTAAGGTTAATAAACATATTAATACAAAATGGATTTAACTGTACGAGATACTAAATAACGAAAAAAATAGTAAAATTAAAGAGTAAATGTTAGCTCACATAAAAATTCAATAACTATAGAAGTCAAATTACCACTATAGACATTTTTATTTTATTTTAAATTAATTGAAAGTGAAGACACAAAATAGCCTAATCGGCTTGTATATTCATAATAAAAGTGGGTAATCAATAGAACCAAATAGCTGTTTCACATCTCTATTCGAAAGTATAAAACTAAAACTTTTGTCTGTCACATGCTGGATATGATTGGCTATAGATAATCAATAATATCATGTTATTAGGGATTAATGATTTCATCTAATAAAAAATATGATCTACCGATGGCCAATAGAAACTTTGGGAGGAAATTAGTAAATGCTGTATGAGTTACATGAAATCCGAGTGAAGCTACCAAATAAATCTAGTGGATTGACAGAATACAGAAGCCCACTTAGCAAGTCCTGAGTAGAGAGATAGCACAGATCTTAATAGTACTATATAAAGGATTATCATCTGGAAGCAACGAAAACTAAATAGGACCGAAGTGTTTGGCAAAGCACTCCACTAACCAGACTGCCGAAGAAGACCAGAGGAAAAGGACCCAACCATGGGGACCAGGGGCAGGTCACAGCCCTTTCAAACCATCTGGATTGGAAGTTTAGAGTGATGGGAATAAGAATGATAGTCTGTAAAGTGGATATTGGAGTTTGTGCGAACTTTGCAAAAGCAAGGAGTAGGTAATAGTAGTGGCTTTAGCTTGCAAGTACTTGGTCTCGGCCTAGGCGTAAGTTACCAAAAAACTAGGTGATATATGTGTGGGATATGGATCGCTTTAGTAGGTTTATCACAAGGTCAAAGGACCCTCCTATATGAAAGTATATGTCTGCTTTAAAGACTTAGCAGGTCTTAGTGGCAGGTTTCTCTTTAGGGAAGATATCCGATGGCATGAAGTTGATCAGAGAGTTTAAATAGATAATTTTATAGTCAGGTTACAGGTACAGCATCTAGTATAGATCTAGGATAGGCAGACTACTTAAATAGACGCTCAAAAGGCGCAGATATAGCTAGAATGTACTCTCGTTAATATAACAAGATCAGGCACTATCTATATGACTATGCTGATATCAAAACTAAAGTTTAATAAACCATAACAAACCTGTAAGTGGTCACCTTAACATTAAAAAAAAAATAAAATAAAATAAAGCCTGTAGACTATCTAGAATCAGCTATGAAATGATCAAACATACAGGTCCAAATATGCTATTTGCAATCAATGTCTTATTTAACTAATGTCTTACTACACACAATATACCCAAATAATAGAAAAACAGTAGGATCTACCCAATATCAAAAAAGCTCCAATTTGATGACAATCTAAATAACACTTGCTTCATTAGTCTTATTGAACATATCAAAAAACTCTATACCAAAATTCTCACTAACCGATTATCCAAAGTCTTTACTATATACCTAATTTTTAATCCTCACAACTATATTGCACTTCCTGGCAATTCTACTAACAACCCAATACATATACTCAATAACTTCTTAAAAGATGTTAAATGTACAAAAAAACAGATCTGGATTCTATTACAAGATATGAGTAAAGCTTATGACTTAGTCAATATACACCTTCTTTACAAAGCTTTGCAATGTCTCAATATGTCTACTCAACTTATACAAATCATTACTAACCTACTACAAAATTGTACAAATCAAGTTTTACAAATTATGAACTAACACCTCTCTACAATATACAAGATAGGATCGACCAAGGAGAGACAATAACACCTCTTCTTTAGCATATTTATTACAATCTTCTTATTGCATATATCAATAAAACCTATACTGGATATTCATCTACAGTTGAATAGATTACTCAACTTAATCCTACTAAATACAAAAAATATCAGCTTCCACATCTGTATTAGTCTACATGGATAATACTTTGTGGCTTGCTAAATCACTTAAACAGTTACAACAAATAACACAAACAACATTTCTATTTTACAAAATAGCTAATATCAGAGTAAACACACAAAAATCAGTACTGGTATCAAATACTAATCAAACTCCAATATTAGTTTTATGAATCACTCTATCCAAATACAACCTCAACACACTCTATTTAAGATTTGAGATGCTGGTTTACAGCTACACTTAAATATATTACACAAATAAAACTTATTAAACAAAAAATATTTGGTCTCAACAACATACTCAAGACAAAAAATATTACTGACAAGCAAGCCACCTACATTATTAACAATGTCATTATCTCTATTTTGGAGTATTGTATACACAACATTATACTTCTTAGAACTATATGTAATTCAATCCTTTCACAATATCTAACCACAGCCAAATATAAAGCCAAATTACCTATTACTACACCTAACAGTATACTGCTCAATCATAATATATATGGTATTAAAAACAGATAGAATATTCAACTACAACACTATATCTTCAACTTTCTACTTCGCTTAAATAATCAAAGCTTCATGGGCTCAAGTACCCATATATGGCTCCAACAATTACAAAACAACCTTTGGTCTACAACTAATATTCTTCAACACCCAAATCCGCAAATTGATGGACCTAATAAAAATACAACAACTCAAAATTATACAACTATTTAATACACTCCAATTATCTATTAATATACACACAAACTATCTTCAACTATATACACTTCAATACTTCTATACACCTATTGAAAAGTTTCTTAAAATATACAGATCATACCTACAATTTAAAAAACAACTATGACTAAAAAATATTATCTATTTAGAACAACTAACATCTTTTGATAACTCTATTTTGCTAGCATGGAACTACATATCACCACATATACAACAAATTCTAAAAGGACATAAACCTCTATGGTTTACAGTACTTGAAGAGAAAACAATCTCTAATAAACTTACCAGACAAATCAACTCACATCTAGATTTATCAAATATTAATTTATTATCATTTCAAACTGGACACTATAAGAAATCAAAGCCCTGGCTAATCATATATAATGATAACCAACACATTATTGTTGAAAAAGCTAGAAAATATAATTAAATTAATGACCTAATATTCATTACACACTGGGATATCACATTTAACAATACACATATTAACTTCTACCCATCACCAACCTATATATGCAAGCTATATACAGGATGTTCTTTAAACTCTAACAGAATTCAAAACAAATGTACAATCAACATCTCAGCTAGCTCATCAACAAAATTTCTAGGAAGACTAAAATATACAGAAATCAGTACTATACTTAACCTTCATGCTAATTTGCTTGACCTACTATACTCCTTGGCATTATATAATTCAATAACCATACCAACACAACCTACAATTAACATTCAAGATAATGCAATACCTGAAATTTTTATCAATAATCAGCTATCACAAACATTAATACAACTTGCAAAAAACAACTCAAATTACTCCCACTTATTATTTTATACAGATGGCTCTGTTAGGGACATTACTACAGAACAATATATTATGGGAATTGGATAGGTTCAAACCCAAGACAATACTATTATTCAGACCTATTTAGCAGAAATCAAACTTTGGCCATCATACTACAAAGCTGAACTAATTGCAATACTTTCTGCTATTAGTATATGTCTAAAGAAAAGCTTTATTACTATTTACACAGACTTACAATCTATTATATCCAAATACAAAAAACTTATACAGTCACTATCTACATCTAACAAAAGATAGTCTTATAATTACTGGCCAATATGGCATACTTTACTTAACTTAATCAAAGCTTACGAGCTCAGCATTCAATTAGAAAAAGTTATAGCACATAGTAACAATGCCTTTAATAACCTAGCTGATAGATTAGCAAAAAATGCTAACTATTTAACTACACTTCAGTTTATAAACAACAATATATATAATCCATTATATCAAATTAATACAAACAATATATATTTGAACAACCAACTCACAGATCTATTAAAAACATATGCAATGCCTATATTATTGCAATGTGATCATCTTAATATCGAATAGACAACAGTATACCTATATCATTTCAAATTAACTAGAACGCAACCTAGTTATATTTAAACAACAATTACAAAAGATCAACTATCTATACCAACTTTAAACTATATCAGCAAAAGACTTTTAAAATTAAGCTTATACTTAATACACTTCCTACTCTAATATATCAACATACATTATATCCATCGCTAATTCTAACAAACAACTGTATAACATGTAATTCAAGAGAAAATCAAGAACACTGGCTTATCAGCTCAAATATATCCAAACTAAATACACTCATCACCAACACTATTCAACAATTTTTGCAACAATCCAGACTAGATATCACTAATATCCAATTACAAAAATTACAAACTAGGCTTATAAATCATCAAAGCTTTTTACACAATCACTAGCATAATAATATTAACCTGTATACAACAATACAAGAGTTTATTCCTATATCTCTTATACAAACTATAAGAGAATACACAAACTCTACCCAAATTGCAACAAAAACAACTATCTAACTACTTTTACTTCAAGACTCAATCACAGTACAACAACTACTTATATAACAAACACTCAAAACACAATACAATTTAGAATACCAAACACTTATAGCTGCCTTTGCAGCTTACCAGATCAACAACATAATGATAATATTTATCCACCCCTTGGAAAAGCAATTAGAAAAATATCTTTATGGACTATTACATGAATTAAATATAGCATCTCAACTAACAATATCTTATATTATCAAATCTAGATTAGTTATAACCACTCTAGTAGGTTTAGATTGCAGATGAATCAAAATTTCTAGTTTAGATAATTTCTAGTAGTCTGAGTCTCATTCTTGTAAAAATTTTTGTAAATTGGCTCTGGTCAAAGAAACTCATAGTGGATTCTCAATACAAAATATTAATAAAGATAAAGGCAAAACCTCACTTTAAAAAAAAAAAAAAAAAAAAAACAAATTCTTTGATGTTTACAAATGTTAATTTACTAATATTGACAAACAAAAAACATATAATCATATCAAATATCAAATTGGACTTAAGCTCTCTAACATATATAAAGCATTGCTTCTTAAAGAATTTTTTATTACTAGTATTAATTCTTTACGTAATAGACCTTTCTTGTGTTTCAGAGCTGCACTCTACCACTTTTATACTTGTATTGTCGAAAACTGCACTACTCTTCATAATGATACTGAACATAATATTAAAAACCTATCTGTATTTTTCTTTAAAGAATCATTTAACCACTTTTCTGCTCCTTCTAAAACTACTTATACAATACCTAAAATTGTATATATACATCCTGACCTTGACTTCTCAATATTTGATAAAGACAAAGAACAAGCTGGAACATTCCAAAAATCTACTCCAATTCCCTTTCTATGCAAACTTGCTACTGAAACTGAAGAAAAATTATTGAACTAAACAAAGTTGAAACTGACTAATCTCATAAAAGTTACTATTTTTATAGCTACCTTCATGCATTCCTTAAAGCCACTGCTAAAAATAACCAAATCAACAATCTCTATCTTCAACAAGCAATTGACAAAATTACTACTAAGTCTATCAAAACTGACTATCTCGCTCATGTTCTTACCTACTTCCATATCCTAAAAACTGAAGATATACTTTCTATTTCATATATCAAAAAAGTTTATAAAGAAACATTTTTTCCTTAAGCACAAGATATTATATATACAAAGTACAATATTAACTTCAGAACACCAAAAATACTATCAAATATTTTCTTCTACTCTGGTATTATTAGTCTATCTAAATCCTCTACTTCACAACAATCAAAGGATACCACTGATCAAACTCCACCTAAGTCTAATAAAGACCAAACACCTCTCTAAACTTAATGAAGATAATGATGTCAGTCTAACAGACTTAAATAATAATTCTACTATCAACACAAATGATCAAACTACTAACAACAAAAACTCTAACTCTAACAAAAATTTATAACAAAATCCCAAACTTATTACTACTTTCTCATATAGTCCTTTTCAATTACTCCTATAAATTTTATTAAAGCAGCTACCACTTCTGAAATAACGATATCCTCCACTTCTAGTGGGCCTTTCTCATAAGAGAATGATGTAAGTAGATGGGTGGTTAAGTCTATTTACGCTGAGGATTAGGCTAATAATGGTCAGACCAAATATACATAGCAGACTATGGAACTCTTCGCAGCTATAAGAACTAAGCTTAAAATGGTGAGCGCACCTACAGAAGGACATTCATCCAAATCATTACCAATGTCATCCAACTTCTATGATTTGAAAATATATTATAACAAATTTTTTACTTACTACCAACTTCCTTTATTAAGAAAACTACAAACTGTTAATTCTTTTTTACAACATTTATGACAAAACAATATTAACTATTTAGCAGATCATGCTTTTATTACTGTTTACAGTAATAAAAGTGAAGCATATATGTACTTATCACATCAACACAATATACTACCAAGCTACTATACTCTATCTGCCAATGATTTACATAATATTTCTCTTAAATCACAATTCAATACACCTATTTTTATATCTACCTATTCTCCATCAGTAGCTTCTGAATCATGTTCTAATGAACTTGAGTCTCTATCTTCTAAATTACGTTCTAATGAACTTGAGTCTCTACCTTCTGATCTACTTACATTTTTGCAAAACTTTAACTAAAACATCTCTAACTCATCCACTTTACCTATATCATCAAGAGACTAAGAATTTATTAACAGCTCTTATAATCAATATTCTAACCAAATTAGAGACCTACATCTCAATATCGCAATACATAATGTCTGAGGCTTTAACTCAGTCACCAAAAGAGAAGCCTAGCAACACTACTGCCTTGATTACAATATTCATATTGCCTGCATTACTGAAACTAAAATTTCTGATAAGCCTAATCTATCATTCTGCAACAATAATTTCTTCACATACATTTGGGCTTACTCTAATAGCTTTGCAGAAGGTTCTGCTATTATGATATACAACTTTCTTTAGCCTTATATTCATAATTGCCTTACACATCCTGGTGGTGCTATAGCTATTGACCTATTTTTTAAAAGTAATATTAAACTTTGTATTATCTCTGTATATCTTTTATCAACCTATATGTTAAAAAGAAACTTAACCCAAGATATTATAATCAATTGGATTCAACTTGCTCTACAACAAAAGTTCTATTCTATTGTTCTTGATGACTTCAATATACATGATAATATCCATAGCTCTTTAGCTAAATATAAACTCATCAATTATCTATATCACTCTAATATGTATAATATTGGTGATCACTTTGATAATACTCATTATACATGATCAAACAATACTTCATCTAGTCGAATTTACTATATTTGAACTGACCAATTCAATATCTAATTTTTCTTATTATACAAACTTGATATTAGCAAAACCAGCACTTGCAGTGACCACTTGATACTTAATACATTAATATATTTTGGATAAAGAATAAAGATCATCTAAATAATAATTCTACATATATATGCTTTCATTATTAGCAAATTAACATTTTATCACTAGTACTAAATTTAATTAAAATTATTTTGCCTTTTAAGTATTTATATATATAATATAAATATTACACAATCTGATTTAAATATATTGTATATTGATAGTATATGCTAATTTTCAAGCTATATAATCTGCTTAAAAAATTCCAATTCAAGATAAAGGATAATTGAAAGCTGAACTAATCAAAATAACGAAAATGTAATACTTAAATAAGAATAATTGAGAAATATTTTATAGTTTATTTTTTAATGATAAAAAACTTAAAAGTCAGTCAAATCAATTTAATGCTATTTAATTATTTTTAAACTGCAAATTCTGGATAAAAATTTGAATAAATATGCTTAAGATTTTTTTTAGCCAGAAACTGGTAAATTTTAAATCCTATTAATCAAATTTGAATATTTTTTTATACTCCTAATACTAACCTTTTTCAATTTATATTATTCATTCTATTAAACTAACTATATATAAGTGCTGTCAAAGAAAAACCTGCATCATCTTTCAATTGTATTTTATGCTAGATATAATTCTTAATAAATTAGACTAATTAAGTCTGGTATAAAATATAATTGAAAACCAAATAATAGGCTTTCTCTTGATAGTACTTATATGGCAAATGACTAAAATAACTTCTCTGAATTAATTAATTTTTTTTTAATATGATCAATTTAAAATTGATTTGCAGATTTTATTTTTAATAATCAGCAAAGACTGTTTTCTTTAGCATCCTGATAGAAAAGATGAATAAATATTTTACCAAGTTCAAGTATGTGTCTTGTTTAATTTCTTAGTTAGGCAGATTTTTTGTTTACTTATGATAGAATTCTAAGAATTCTAATATATGTTTATCATAAATTTGTTAGTTATGAATATAAAGCATGATAAAATTAATGAAATTAATGATTAATAAAAAAACTGATAGGCTTGTAAATAAAGCATTTTTGTTTTTATAAATACATTAAAGCACTTAAAGCTTATCTGATAAGTCACTAATAAACTAATCAATCCAATATTTGTGTTTTATATATTTTTGATGAATAATTATAATATTGAATATCATAGCAATGACTTTAATTCTAAATCTGATAAAAGTTTAGAAGCCTTGCCACAGACCCTTAGTTAATCTGGAATTACAAAGCCTAACGTTCAAACATCACTTTTAAAAAAAGAAAAATGTATTAAAATATAAATATAATAATGGTTAAATTTATAAATATATTAATGTTTAAAATTTTGCTTTAGCTAATAAATCAAGAAAAAAAACAATTCAAATGCAAAATCCATTATTCACTCATGAATATTTTGACAAGAAGGTGAAGAAGTTTGAGTTTGCAAAGTTGTGGATAAAAATGATGTAAAATGTGGAGCAAAATGCAAGAATGTTGAAAGTTCAACAGGAAATCTTATTATGCACCTTAGAGATATCCATGAAATTGTTTTACAGAATGGAGTAAAAGTTGTAAAAGAAGTATATAAAATAAAATTTAAAGTAGAGTTGGATATAAAAATAGTCAAAAATTTTATAAATTTTTTTTTTTTTACTTTTATTTTATTTTTTTAGTTTAATTTATTTTTTTTTTAGTTTTAAAATTTTAAAATTATAGAGTTTGTACAAAAAGTTTGTCCTATTCTAAAAGCATTTAAAAAAAGCATGAAGAAACAATTCTAAAGTAGATATTATTTACAAACCAGCTCCTTTCTACAGTTACTAATGAAGCATATAAAGAAAAATAGCCAAGTTTGATCCTGCTTTTATTATGTCAGAAGAGAAAAAAAATTAGAAACATGCTTGTTAAAAGTTATAAATATAATAAAAAAATTTACAAAATCTTCTTACCCAAACAGCAGAAAATATTTCTTTAACAATAGATTTCTTGTCTAGTAGAGTTAAGCACAGATATCTTGAAGTTATTGCAGCCTGAATCACACCAAATTTTAAGATTAAAGATGTAATATTAGAAAATAAATTTGTTCTTTCACCACATACTAGTAAAATAATTACTGATGAACTTTATAAGTGTATTGAAGCTTAGAATTTTAGAAATTATATCATATTATCATTACTGATAATAGGTCAAATATAGTTGTGGCTTTTCCTTTATTAAACCAAAAAGATAAGTGTAATAAAATTAAGCATCTTTTATATATGGCTATATTCTTTAATTAGTAATTAGAAAAGGACTTGCATTAGCCAAAATCTAGTAGTATATACAAAAAGATTAGTTCATTTTTTTCAATCTCAAAAACAAATAAAATTACTAGAGAAAGTATAAATAAAATTAGTTTATATAAATATTGTGTATTGTAATTAAAACATGTTCACAAGATAGAATTCATCATATGGAGGTGAATCAGTAGAAATGCGACAAATTTATCTAATAAATTTGTCACATTTCTACTGATTTACTTCCATATTATTCTTGAATTCATATTTTTTTTAAATGATGCTATTATTCAACTTCAAGCTGATCTTTATACATCAGTAGATATAGAAAGTAAGAAAAAAAGATGGTAGTAAGTTAAAAAAACTTCTTCTTTCAGATTAAGAATGAGAATTATTAGATAGCTTATTGATCTTTTAATGCTATTTGAAGAAGCAATATAAGAGTTTTTAGAAAATATTTATATAATATTAAATAAAGTAATTTCTATCATTAAAGAAATGATTTATAATTTAGCAATTGAAACACTATTGAATAATAAGCTTTTTTTGAATAAAAATACTGTATTTGAATTGGAGACAGAAGAAAGCAACCTATAGATATAGATAATGATAAAATTATTAGCAATATTACTAAAAAAAGGATTTTAATTAAAAACTCACAAGATATAACAGATATTTTGAATAAAATTAAACAAAATATCTATGAAGCATTAATCTATTATTGGAATGATCTGATCTCAGTTTAATAGCAACTCTACTAGACCTTCATAATAAAAGTTTGGATTTTTGGTGGATAAATCTAAAAAGCAATCTATTATTCAAAAACTTTATAATAAACTTGATAATATAGAAGAACTAGCATTTGATATCTCAATTAATCTGAATCCAACTCCATCTAATATAGAATCTTCAACACATTCACACAAAGTATATCTTCAACAATGCTAATTAAAGAAAAAAAAGGAATAATAAATTGGTTTCAAAACTACAAAGTGTTGATGAAATTTCTAATTACTTATCATTACTATTAGTATTGAAAACAGAGGATTCTTTATATTAGTGGAAAATGTATTTACAAAATTTTTCAAAACTCACCAAAATTGTCTGAAAATATTTTGCAATACTAGCGATGTCAGTGTTAAGTAAAAGATTATTTTCAGCAGCTGGCAACCTTATTAGTTCTAAGAGAATAAATTTAGATCTAACTTTAGTTAGTCAAATACTATTTCTGAAAAGCAATCTAGATAAAATGTCTGTTTTCACACCAGAGTAGAATCATGAAATAGAGCATGTTATTAAGAATTAAAAGATTTAAAAAACTCCTGATAGTGTGTTATTAGTATGGTTATAATCAAAATCAAATAAAGTTCAGTATTCAAGAAATAACTTTTATATATATTAAATTTGTTTTTGTAAATTAAATTATATGTATAACAATAATTACTAATAATGTGATATATAAGCCAGATGCATTAAAATTACTTTTTGATATAGTTATAGTTACTTTTTTGATACAATTAGCATAAATGGTTTATATAGATATCAAGAATATAATTTCTGCAATATGTAAATCAATATATTAAATGCATCTAGCTTTAATAGATCTCTAAAACTAGTTTAACATTTAATTTAAAACTGATTCATATCTGAATAAATTCAGATTGGTCTAAATTCAAATTATAAATCAGATGCATAAAAAGAATTCAAATTCAATTTGAATGACTTTTAATAAATAGGATCAAAACACTATATACAAAAAGGATTATTTGATTAGAAAATCAAAAGAATTATCAAAGAAATAAAGTGTGTATATACAATAGGAAGCAAAATATATATATTGCATATAGGAGCAAAAGCTTTAAGAAATACTATATGATGTCAATACTAAATAATAATAATAATTTTAATTATATATAGTCTAACCTTTTTATAATTACACCTCTCAGGATGAAGATTGTTACAGATTAAAACAAAATCTGATCAAAATGAAATTTTCTGTTTTTTAAAGAAAATTTAAAATTTTTTGGTGACCATTTTTTGGGATTCTTTTTAGCATTAGAGTAGGGTTAGGTTTATTAATAAATGAGCATATGTGGGTTTTATAGACTTTAAGAGTGAATATAAGAAGTTTTTAGTTTTATTTTGATCAGATTTCATTTTAATCTGTAACAAAGATTTGTGTGATTGTAAAGAGAATTTTACTAAGATGTGCTTATAAAAAGGTTTTTTTCTATATATTTATAATAGTTGGTTTTAAAATAAATGTGCTTATAAAAAGAATTTTTATATGATGTGCTTATAAAAAGGATGACTATAGAGAGGTTTGTCTGTATATGATTTTAATTATATCAAAAGTTTGTTTGTAATTTGAGGCATTGTCAATCAAAATGTATATCTATTTTTAAACTATTAATTCTAAAGTACAAAGTTGGCAATAGGCTATATGTTTCTATTGATAGTTACTAAATTACATTTTTGGTTTATTACTAATACTGTTAAATATGCATCTGACAGATGTTATAATATGCCAATTATTTAAAGATGGAGAAGTTTGTTTGGTTTGATTTAGCTTAATATAAATCCTAATTTATGAAGATAATGCATCAATCAAATTTGATTAAACCAAATCAAACCAAACAAAACCTCCTTATCTCTAAAATTATTAGTCTATTAGTATGTGTTTAATTGGTTTTTAAATTATTATTAATTTTAATATGTATCTAAAAAATGGTTTAAAAAATGTTTATCAAATTATTGGTCTATAAGAAGTACAATCTTAAAATATATATTTGACAAATATTTAAACAATTGTCTTTGTTAATTGTTGATAGGTAAGTAGTAATAAACAAATTATAATTTTTTTAAAAATCTTGTATATTTATATATAATTTGTAGAATAGGTTGCCAAAATGTCTATAAATTTTGATCTGAATTATAGTATAGGCCTGAATTATAAAAAATTCACATACATCATATATAGATCATGTATAGGATTCTATCACTAGTTAAGTATAATCTTAATTATATTTCTTTTTATAATTATTGATCTTAAAATATACAACCAACAAATATTTTAATGACTACCTCAAATTATTAGAGAATAAGTATAATTTTATTATATTTATTTTTAAAATTATTATTAGTATTCTTATTAAAATATATATTTAACAAATGCTTTAAAAATATCTCTGTCAAATTATTAGTAAGTGGGTATAAGCTTTATTATATTTGTTTTTAAATTTTTATTTGGTGATTTTTAAATTATATATTATTTATATTTAATGATTTGTATATCTATTATATTTAACAATATATAGTTGACTCCCTCTAAATACATTGCATTGGGACCAGACTTTTAGCAATATGCATTAAGAGAACAATTAAGAAAAATGCATTTATAGAAATTAAATATATATATGGGCCCCAAATTTAAACCTGCATTTAGAGAGAACATGCATTTAAAGAACATGCATTTAGAGAGAGTTGACTGTATATTTTAGCAAATGTCTGCACTAATTTATTGGTGTATAAGCTAAAGATGAGCAAATTAAGATTTTTAAAAATTTTATGCATTATGCACAAATTTTATACATGATTCATATATAATTTATAGATAGTTATTAGAATTTGAAGACCACTACAGTAAAAGGTGTAATGAGACAAAAAAAATTTTTTTCTAAACACAATTTTTTGAAGATTTAGAACAATCAGCTTCCAATTTTTATAAATTACAAAATTAAAATTTTTGGCCTATTGCACTCTTTTGCTGTTAAAGTTCCTATTTATCATTCAACTCTATACAACAATGCTACAAAATACACAATATAGGATCCTGTCTTGCTGCTTATGTGATCAACAATCATTCCTAGTATTGAATATAGCCTATTTCAATCCTTAGATATCTGATTTGTTAATTAAGCTACCAAACTTTCTGCTTGATATCTGGGTATTCACTTAAGCTATTAACTACACTCACCACTCTTTCTAATACTTCATCCTTCTTTCAAATCCTAGCCTACTTCACTTTTTTGATATTAAACTTACTTAGACAAGCTATCAAAACTCTTACCTAATTGGTAGAGCAACTTGATAAGTATCTTGCCACATTTAGCTAACCAGCCTTAGGTGAAGTCTATTTCAGTAGCTACTATTAAAGGTTTGTATTATCTTTCTACTTGAGTCTATCTTTTCAGTTTCTTGAGTTTACACATTTATAAGAACTTATTTTGGGTTTGTACTGACTATTAATAGCTTATATTTCTTTGTATAATATAGATGTTGCATGAATGTTATATAATCTTCTAATCTTGTTGATGCCACTAAGGTTACAGAAATCTTATTCTTAACAATCATTAAAAAACAGTAGCTATTATAAAATTGAATATTTAAATTCTGCTTCAGTAGTTTTTGAACTTCTAACTACTAACATTCTACTTGGAGTGTGATAACTTAACTACTTCACTAAGTTGCTACACCTCCTAATATAGTGATTGTATAGAGATGTAACTATAAACAAATATTAAATTAATATTATATAATCTTTAGCTAATTAATAATTAATTGCATACTAATTTAACCATCTTTAAGTCTCTAAGTAAAGATGAATCTAATGATGGTTAATAATCAAAATTGGCCTATAAGGACTCCAAACAATCTATAGATAGGTAAAATTTTAGTTTGCTTATTTCAGACTATTTTTTTGTTAATATTTTCTATTTATAGTAATTAGTTTGCTTATTTTAGAAGATATTTAAAGCTATATTCAGTCATATATTTTTGACTATTTAATAAAAATTAGGGTAAGGGTTAGTTGAGAGTTAAGGTTAAAGCAATTCTTATAGCAAAATTGTTCTTCAGATATTTTTTATTAATGCTTTGAGGCTGGTTTAGATACAATTCTTGTATCTCTTGCATTTATTACTTTTTTTCTGTTTTTGTCTCTTCGGGCTGATTCGTTTTGATTAAAGTAAACAACTTATTTGGCTTTGTGCTATGTGACTAGACATGGCTTTAGATGACCCTTTATTTTAGCTTTTTTTCTGAAGATCTTTGATATTTGATAATTTTTATAAAGTGTTAGCTGTTTGTAGATTATTCAGGGTCCTGCACAATACATCACAAAAAAATTTCACCAATTATATTAAACTTTATACTATTGTTATATAGAATTTTATATAATTAATAAAAGTTTTTTAAAAATATCTCATAATATACTAGGTTAATTTTGATAATAAATCACTATTAGATTTGTCTTAATGAGCTCTACAACTTTACTTAAAGTTTCAAAGGTGGTTAAATTAATACAAAAAAAACTTTAGATATAGGCACTTCATATTTCAAAAACTTGAATTTCTATATGTGATCTTTTTTGATTGATTGATAAATAATCAATAAAAAAATTAATGATTATAAGAAGGTTTTTTATTAATAAATTTAATTTAAAAAATTAAAATTTAAAGTGATAGTTATTATAAGTGATTTGTGACTATAATAGAGTTTTTTTACTATGTTTAAGTCTGTTGCACAATATTGGGAGCTTATATAAAGGTGTAATTATATAGAGTGTGATTATAGAGAGACTTGACAGTATATGTATAAAAAATTAATCTACATTTTACATTTTTTATAGCTTGTAAACTATGTTTATTCACACTATACAAATAGAAATGCACTATTAAAATAATTTAATAATCTAAATTTGAAATATATATAAAAATATAAATAATAAATTTGATTAAAGATAAACACATGTTAAAATTAATATTTACCAATAGGAATTTTAACAGTATTAATAGAACTACTTGGTAAAGTTTCTAAAATTATTATACAATAATTAATTTTATATAGACAAATAATTTTTAAAATAATTAAATATTTAAAGTAAATACCTTTAATAGCATTAACAGCATCTGATATTCTTTGTGTGTTGATAAGTTTGCTAGTGTACGTAAAATCGGGATGTTTTGGTGATAAAATTGGCAATTTTTTGGCTATTTGATCTGCTTCTAAAAATTGCCTTTTAATTTGATTTGATTCATCTGAACTTTCTATAATTTTATTCCATACTTTAAGTTTTTCCCAAACATCATAAGAGCTTGGCCGTTTTTTTGGATCGGCATCCATGCATTGTTTAGCAAATTCAATATAGCAGTCCGGAGTTCCAGGAGCAAATTTAGGCCGCAATCCGCTACAAATCCTTACCGCAAGTTCAATATCGAATTTATAACCATCAAAAGGTCTTTGTCCAGTTGACATCTCTGACATAATGACTCCGAAGCCATAAATATCTGCAGCTTTTGTAACCTTTTGACCTAATAAAACTTCCGGTGCTACATAAGGAATTACTCCGCAAATATCATCCCTTGAATCATTTTCATCCACCTTTTTGGACAATCCTAGATCTGAGACATATGATCGCAGAGTTTCGCTGACGCCTTTATTTTGCAAAATATTACCACTGTGAAAATCTGCATGAATATACCCAGATCTATGAATATCTGATAAATCAGCAGAAATATTGAGGAGTAGTTTTAATTTAGTTTTCCAGATAAGATCATGAAAGTTCATTCTTAAAAACTTGTGAAGACTTCCTTTATCTGCGTATTGAAATACCATCAAATATTCATTTTTGATGTTTTTAGTTAGTCCGTATATATTAAGTTTACTGCCAAATAAAGTACATATCATATGATTCTCAAACTTTATAATTGAATTAATTAAATGAATTAGTTCATTAAATATTAATGAATTGCGAATATATGGATTTAACTTACTTCTTTTAAAGAACCAGACAAGGTCTTAAGTGCAACGATATCATTATTTGACTCTCGTGATCTTTTATAGGAATAGTCGTTATCATCACCAATTTTAATTTTTTCAATTTTTCGTATACCATCCATCCAGATTGCTGAATATACAGAGCCGAATCCTCCTTTACCGATTTCTTTAATATCAGATAATCTATCAAATGGAATCCATTCGACTGCTTTTTCATATACCCTGGTTCTAATTTGGAACATTTTTATGCAATCGTCAATATCCTTATTTTTACTTGTCCACCTTGTTGTTTCTATGTCAGGGTCGCATGATCGACACCATGATGGTTGCGTGTTATATTCATTACAAGATGCACATTTTCCATATTTAGAGGCACTTTATATAATATAATATATAAATATATAATATTTTATTTCATCTGTCATAATATTTTAAACTTACATCGGAGGTAAATAACTTTTGTTCTTACCGACTAAATTAATGCGAAAAGAAATGATTTGAAGGGTATTACGTAATGTAAATAAGTATTTATGTTCTTGATTTGTGAACTTCTTTGCTGGTTTTAATTCCAATGATTAATAAATGTTCTTTATACTCACTCACTGAACGAATTATTAATGCGAATGAATTGATTACATAATAGTAATAGTAAATGAACATTTTTTTTCTTAATTTGTGAACTTGCTTTGCTGTTTTTAATTTCAATGATTAATAAATGTTCTTTATACTCACCGACTAAATTAATACGAAGGAAATGATAAGAAATTATTTG
>CAJVPZ010000617.1:0-18011 GCA_910592135.1 Racocetra fulgida | reverse complement strand
TAAAAAAAGACAATACAAAGCAGAAGAAATTAAATATACAAAACATGTATTTAGAAAAAGAAACAACTTAGTATATCAAAAAGCAATATAGTTAAAAATTAACACAAAAGAACATATTATATTAAAAGAAATAATTAGAACTATAAAATCTTATATATAATAGAAAGATAGAGATAGATGATATATAATAAAGAAAAATTAGCTGCTAAATATACAAGGTTTAGAATAAAGACAGAATAAATTAAAGACTAAATAAATAGAAAAAAATACTAACAAATATAATAGAATAGAATAGCATTAAATTACTATTACAGTGCTTTAAAGAATCTGTCAAAATAATAATAATAAAACAATATTCAAAAAAAAGAAATAGAATTAAAAAAGAAAAAAAGAAGATGCAAGTTCAACAGAAAACAAAACTTCTAAAACAAAGACAACAAGAAGCTAAAGAAAAAAAAATATTGAAAAAAAGAATTATAGAAAGAGATATTGAAAACTTTACAGAAAAGAAAATTTTAGATAAAATAATCAAAGAATCAAAACCAAAAATTTTGGCAACAACTCTAGTAGAAGATAAAAATCTTAACAATATACAAATTAAAAATCTATGAAGAAAAATATCAAAGTGGATAGTAGAAATTATATATTAAGTAAGCTTGGAAAGCAGACAAGATAATATTAAAAACTAAAAAAAGAAGAAAATAAAAATTTTGGATAAATAAAGTAAATAGACTAGATTTTTAACAGATATTAGCACAAACAAAAAATATATTTTGCAAAATACAGCAACAGAAAAAACAATAAAAGTTAAAAATTAGAAAAGAAAAAAAAATATTATATTTAAATAGCAAAAAAGATCTTAAAAAAGCAGTTAGAAATTAATTTCTTTCTAATGATCCTCTGGATAATAATAACAGAAAACTGAACTACAGAAAAATGATATAGAAACATTCAAGACAAATACTTCTTAGTCCTACCTTAGAGTAAAGCAGTTGTCAACAAAGTCTGAAGATGTGAAATGCTGAGAAGCAGTTGTTTTTTAGATGATTTTTCTTGGGGTCAAACCTTTTTGCTTTTGTATAGATTCTCTAAGTTATTCGGCATCTAAACCAGAAGAGTATTCTGAAAACTGTTTTTACCTTCATGTAAGTTGTTGTCAATGAAGGTTAAGAGATGTGATATACCAAAGAGTGGATGTAACTTGGATAGTTTTTCTTGAGATCAAGTTTTTTTTGCTAATTTGTTAAATGAACTCCCTAAATTATTCGGCATCCAAGCTAAAAGGTTTATTCTAGAAACAAGTAGTAGTCAAAAGACTCTCGCTAAGATAATTATAGCTTGAAGAATTGTCTATACAATTGTAAAACTTACAAAAGAACCTCACATACTCTTGTTGTCTCTTCACTTTTTTTTAGGAAAAATTTTGTAAAAAAGTAGACAATTTAGCTTATCTGCTTTAAAAGATTGATATATTGTTTATTTACCAAATTTGTTGCATTGTTTATATTTTTATTTGTCACAACAAATATATAGATATATATAGAACTAGACATGTAGATTACATGCTTCGAATGTAGCAATCAGGACAAACAATAACTTGAAACCTCTGATATGAATTTTCAACCTTTTCAAACTCTCTACAGTGCTAATGTCAAAGAAGCTATTTTTTTTTATCTTATCACAAGGTTTTTTCTTATCTTAGATATACTATATATATAAATTAAAATAAAGACTAGTTTAAATAGTAGTATATAATTTTTATAGAGCCTGACACAGGCTTATAATTATGCTCATCTGGTGTAAATGAAAAATCTTATATTTAGTTTAGCTTTTTTGTTTTCTCCTTTTTTTTTTCTTTTCTTGTTTGTTTTTTTTTTTAATATTATACCCTATATCTCTGTATTGTTTTTAAAAATTTTTTCTTTTTCTTTCACTTCTCTACAAGAAGATGCCATCAGATTGGTGGTATTCTATTGTAAAGCAGTAGTCAGATAAGCTCTCTGGTTAGGGTATTATCTTAATTAATTATATCTCGCTGATACAGTAAATCGCTAATAGGCATTTAATTAGTCTTTGGTTATGTTACAGTAGCTATAGGATGTCAGAGCTATAGTTTTATTGTTTTAAATCTTCTATAAGATGATAACTTAAATAAACAGAGTCACTAGTGCGATCTTGTCTAAGTAAAAAAAAAAACAAAAAAAAGCAGTTAGAAATAAGTGTGTAGTAACTTGGTGTAGTTAGTAAGTTGTTGCA
Organism: Racocetra fulgida; assembly: GCA_910592135.1. Taxonomy (NCBI): domain Eukaryota; kingdom Fungi; phylum Glomeromycota; class Glomeromycetes; order Diversisporales; family Gigasporaceae; genus Racocetra; species Racocetra fulgida. The sequence continues at coordinate 15,755 of CAJVPZ010000617.1, read as the reverse complement.
TTTCCAAGTAGCAGATTTAAAGTTTAAATCTCGTCTACGACAAAATTTAAAAAATATATCTGTGTTATAGCAACTACTTCTGTTATATAAGGTTAAACATCTGTAATGTAATCGCATCAACTTGATTAGAAAGTCAGGAGCTATTTGTATTATATAAAAAAATACAAACCAGTACTGGATGGTACAAATCTATAATAAATCCTTTAGCTATATATTGAAATTTATATATATAGAAAGGTTGTAGAAGCCTATTTGAAAAGATTTAAATAGGAGGTAATGTAGATTTTTAACAAAACCACTATAAAGGCTAGATCTAAGAAATAAATATTTGGCAAAATGAACTGAATAGAGTATAATCTATAGGCAAGTGGATTTACCAATCAGGCTACCAAAATTCAGATCTAAAGAAAAGGATATTGGACCAGACTCAATATACCAAAGACAGATTATAGTCTTTCTAGACTATCTGAATTGGAAGTTTGAGAGAATTGCAGAATATATTAAAATATTAGAGATATGCTGTGAAGTAGAAACTAGAGTCTAGTTGTAAACCTATAAAGGCAAATATTAGATAATAGTAGCAAAGGTCAAAAGACTGGCTATAAATATAAGTTTTCAGACTTAGTATAAGTTACTAAAGCCTAAATCAGCTATGTATAAGACACAAAAGGCTCTAGCAGATTTGTCTTCAAGGATAAAGGATTTAAAAAAGTAAAAGGAATAACCTAACAAATGAGAATACCACTTTTGAATAGAGTTTGCTTTAAAGTCTTAAGCTGGATATACAAAAATAAGAGGTATAGTATCTTTTACTTAGTTTGTAAAGTGCTTTATATAGTTGCAGAAGATTTAAATAAATAATTCTCTAGTCAGGTTGTAGGTATGGCATATAGTATAGAACCTTTGGATAGACTATTTAAATAGGCAACTAAAAGTTGCATATATGGCTAAATGTATTCTCTAATATATATATTGTATAGACCATTCTTAGATGTAGTTTATTATACAGTAATTGAATTAATCTAATAATCAAATAAAAGCAGGCAGCCAAGAAACCACCTTAATACCAAAAAAAAAGCAGTTAAAAATCAAGAAACATATAATGAATTGCAAAAGAAGTCTTATAGAAGAAAAGCAAATCTATAAAATAAAAAAAAAGCAGACATTTAGTTCTAAAGAATCAAGAATTAAAAAAGAAAAGTAAAACTTTATATCTGAAATAATAGAAAAATTTTTAAAAGTATTAAGAAATTAAGAGAAGTATACAAGAATCTAAAAGAAGTTTTTTAAAAGAAAATTAAGACTATGAAGTAGAAAAAAAAAAAAAAGTATGAAGTTCTAACAAAAGAAAAAAAGAAGATTTGAACTAATTAATCAAGACTATAAGCAGAAAAATCAAAAGTAGTATCAAAGAAACTAGAAGAAAAAAAGAGTTACAGAAGAACACTTTTGGAAAAAATTTATATAAAAAATATTATCAAGAATAAAAAAATAAAATGAAGATTTAGGCCCTATAGCTTATTGGTTAAGTTTTTAAATCCCACAAACAAGGTCAATAATTTGAGTTAAGCTGATAACTAAATTTTAAATTTGTTACTATAATCTTATAGAGTGATAATTAGATACAAAGTCTTGTAAAAAGTTCAAAGCAAGTATGATTTTAGAATAAGAATTCTCAGAAGAAGCCTTAATTATAAATGCAGACATTATGTATAATAGTGATATTACAGAAGGTCTAGGTTGTAGAAAATTGTCTAAGTTAGTCTTCTGATTAAGTACAATAACTTAAAAGCAACACCAACATTACTTTACTTCTATATTAAGCAACACCAATATTTCTGTATCTAACTTGTAGAATACTTGCTTAGAAGGATAATTAACAAATTGTGCATATCAGTCTGAATTTAAAATTAGTATTAAGTATTTGCTTAAGAAAATAATATAATACTATCAAAACTGAAATAATAAGAGAAGTGATAAATATATGAAAAGTTGTAACAAAGAATTAGCTTTACTAGAATTGAAAGCACCTCTGATATTATGAAATAACTAGCTAAAAAAGATAAATTTATAGAGATAGGCTGGCTAATCTAGTATATTTAAAGATATTAAGTTAGAGTTTTGATCATATTTATATAGAAGTTAATAATGAAAAACACTAGAATATACTAACAATAATGCAATACTAACCAATAGATAAGAGTTTAAGTTGGAAGTTAAAGTAAATTAGGGTTTTCCTCCTAGTAATATGATATAAAGCCTATGGTTAAAAGTAGTGCTGCTTGTTACTTAAAAAATTTCATAGTGTTAGGCTGGTTTTTAACAAGATAAGTTATTAAAGCAATATAATAAAATACAGTTCTGATAACATTATATGAGGAAGTACAAACAGGTTAGTCAATAATATTATACTAAAAAAAGAATATTAAATTTTGAGATAACAAACTAGTAATAATAACAAAACTTGGTTTAAGATACAAATTAGTAGCATCTAAGCAGATAAGTAAGAGAATTAGATATTTATAAAATATAGATATTATATAAAGAAATTTATCAGACAAAAGTTGATATAATATAACTATTTTGGTATTATGCAAATAGTGTAAAGCAAACCGAATAAGTCTTTAGTCCAATAATACAATACCAACTTGGTTATATTATGAACCTAACTAGACAGCAAATTTCTGACTTGAGATATAAAGTTATAGAAGGTTATCTGTACCAATTACAATTGTATAAATAAAGTACTTTATAAATAAAGTACTTTAATGAAAAATTGTAGTAAATTATGCTTGCAGATATACCAACTTAGAAGCTTATTAGAAGTGAATATCTGATATACCAAATTGGAAGTTATGACTGAAAATAATAAGATATAAAGAGAATATAATAGTTATCAGAAATAGTTAGTTAGAAAGTACAAAACTAAATAATATATATATAGAGTATAGACTGCTTTAGTAAGTTTAAATCATAGATAAATTAGTTTAAGTTTCTGTTGTTTATAAATTAATATATATGAAATTATCTAATTTACAAAATATATATTAATAAAAACTAAAAACATAACCTTACTTTAATATAAAAAAAAGAATAAAATGAAGCTTAAAAACTAAAAAAGAAGAAAAAAAATAGAAAATTGAAGTATCAGAGCAAACTACCTATAAAAAAAAAGAAAAAGAAATATAAAAATACGAATAGAATAGCTATAGAAAATTACAAAAAAAATTAAATAGCAGTAGAATTTGTAAAATATATAGAATAAAAAGTATATAATGTAATAATCTTATTTTAAGATTAGCAATTTGATATTTTGTATTGTTCACAAGTATTAGCCATAGTTAAAGTACAATTATATTATAGAATATAAATATAATTAGATAGTACTAACAAGGCAGATAGTCACCAACTAATGACCAAAAAGAAATAAGTTCTTAGTAAGTTAAGAATCCAGAAGGAAGTCAAAAACTATTAAGACAGATTGCATTTAGATAAAAGTTATGAGTAAGTTTTTGTTTGGTTAGATTAGCAATAGCTATAGATAGTAATGTAAATTTTTAGAATAGCTTAATCTCAAATAAACAGAGACAAAATTGCCAAATTATAAAAAATATTATTATAATTTAAAAAAGCTTAACCTTTTTATTGCTAGCTCTAATAACTTTAATAATACTAAACTAAAAGCTTTTGTTATATTTTGTAGTACTAATTATAGTTATTTTTTTATTATCTTTTGTATTTTTCATTATTGTATTTATAATTTATACTGGCTTTTTATCAAGTTTCTAGGCAAATCTGCAAAGTTTAGACTTTTTATAATTTTTTTTGCAAAAATCTATACTAGTTTCTTGGTTACTATTTTAGTTATATATTTTTTAAATATTTCTAATAGTACTATTAGCCTAATATTATTTAAATTATAATACTAATATATATTTTTTAGAATCAAATATATTTGTAAAGTTTTTTATTTTATTAATATTTTGCTTAACTGAATACAGTTTTCTATAAATAAACAAAAACTTTTATATTTAAAATTTTGACACTTTAATTAGTATACATATAATTCTTGTAATTTTAGAAGTTATATTTTTCTTTAAATCTTTTAATATATTAAGCTATTCCTTCTTTAAAATATTTTAATCAAGTTTTTCATATTATTCCTTTTGTATTTTATCTTTTGGTTAATATATATTTATATATATTTTTTCAATTCTTTTTTTAAAACCTTTGATTGAAACAATGAGACCTAAACTGCTTTTAAAAATATTTACAATATATTCTTTCAAATCTAATAGGCATAATAAACAATTTTTGAATCAATTTTGAGAAGTTATTATATTTAAAATACTAATAGTTTATTAGTTATATAATTATAAATAAATATAATTTGCTAAATTATATTTATTTATATTTATTTAGTCATACAAAGCTCAATCTGAGCTAATCAAATTAATTTATATTATTTGACAAACCTAATCTTATAGGAATCTGATTATTTAAGTATCAGTTATCAAAAATGATAGGTTATTAGATTTGAATTATTCAACAGATATAATGAACTAATTTTTTTTTTTTAAAGAGTGAGACCTGATTTCAGTTTTTTATTGATAACATTTTGTATTATTACAATTTAATATCAAGATATTTTTACATATTTTGAAATTAAGCTATCTAAAAACTTTTAACTAAGGCTAATTTACCTTCGACCTAGGCTCTACTAAGAGAAGGCACCAAGTCCTCACTCAGATTGCATTTGATATATTGTGTTAGGAGATGCATTATGCATATAGTATTGTTTGATCTATTTTATCCATTTATTCTGAGCTACTTGCTGTGGATTATAATCTGTATTCATTTGTTTATTTTGTTAGTTTGTGTTTTATGTAGAGTTGTTATTTGTATTTTGTATTTGGTTATTATTTGTTGTTTAAGTTGTAGTTTTGTAGTAGTTTTTTTATGTTTAGTTGTAGATTGGTTTGCAGATTTTGTAAAGTAGTTTGACAGTATTAGGTTTTGTTTTATTTGTAGTAAGTGTAATCAATTTTAATTCTTGTTTGAATGCATCTGTAATGAGACCTTGGATTAATGTTATAGTATTGCCATTAGCTGTAGTATTAAAATTGTTGAAAAATCTATCTATAAATTCTTGTTTTTCACTATTTATTGCTATATCTTTTTGATTTTTATCTATAAACTTTCTAGCTATATTGTTTGTAAAGGTGTTTATATTAGTTAGTTTATTGAGCATATTAGCCAGTGTGTGTTCGATTCATTTTCTGCATTGCAAATTTTGTATAGAGTTTCTGGGTATGTGTGTGGATTTCGTTTATTTAGATTCTGTAGGGTTGGCAGTTCATCCAGAAGGAGTTTTAGCTTAAAAGCCTTCAGTTTGGAGTGAGTTAGATGTGTTTGTCGAGCTGTTGGTTTGTCATTATAATTAATGAATTTGTATATTAATTCCCAGTTGATGTTTTGTATATTGGTCTACTTTTGTGTCCTATTTTGCGAGTGCCACATGGCTAGGTTTTTTGTGTTTTGTATGTTTTTGATTAGTCTTCTTGTTTTTTGTATTGTTGTGTAGTTGAACCATGCGAGTGTATATGTTGTGTAGTCGACTTGTTAGAATTATGGTATTATTTCTTGTGTATTGGCGTCGAAAGTTGTTTTGGTATATAATTTTGTGGATGTAGGAGATTCGCTTAATATTGATATTAGTTCTAATTGAATCTCTTTCCTTGCTATAAGTATAAAGACGTTGGTCCAATATAGCTAGTATTAGTTTTTTGATATGATGTTCTTCTTGTTGTATTTAATTGTATTATATTGTTGATATGTATTAATGATGTGGGTTGCTGTTATAAGTATTTTTAGTGTTGTATTGATTGGTGTGATGGCTATTAGTGTTAAAATTGCTGTTAATATTGCTGTAGTTTTTGATGGCCAGTTTGTAATTTTGTTAGTTAATTTGATGTTAGTTTGGCAAATTTCCTAGGTGAATCCGTATATAGGTTGTCCAGTATTCATATCTTTATATATTTTTATTATTGCATGTATTGCTTTGTTTATGATTATATCTTTTGCTATTTTAATTAATATTGTATTGGTTGTGGTTTCTGAAAACATACTATTGCATATTTGTAGTATCGGTAGTAGTTTTTTGAATACTTGGCTAGTTAAGGTATGCTGTTTAATTTGCTATGAAGTGTTTTGTTGTCGTATGTATTGCAGTGCTTTTTGTATCTCTTCTATATTGCTGTATATATATTTACTATGGCTTACTTGTATTATGCTATAGTTTTTTATAGTTGTTTGTATAGCGCACTTGCTATAGTATATTGTAGTTGTTAGCTTGTATTAGTTGCATTGTGTAAGTTGTTGTGGTTGATGTCTATCTTTTGTATGTATCCAGTATATTAGTTTTATTTTGTTATGGTCTTGTGTTGTGATTTTTTCAATTATAGTTTGGTTTTTTATTTGCATTATTATCTATTTGTTTTTAGTTATTTCTTTTTTGTTAATTGTGTATAGGTTTGGTGTTTGTAGTGTTAGCTGGTTTGTTTGCTGAATTTATATATCAATTATTGCTGTGATTATTTTGAACTATGCCAGTTCTCTGCCTGTTGGTATTTTGTATATTGTGTATGATGTTTCTTTCCAGTTAATTGTTTGTGTGTTGTTTGAGTTCATTAGCTGTTTGATGAAGTTAATTTTGTGCTGATTGAGTTTGGTCTTTAGTTGTTGGGTGTTAATTTTGTTTGTATGTAGTGTTGGGTCTGTAAGTATCTTATTTATACTATTTCCTTTATTTAGAAGAGGCTTAGGTTAATTGTTGATAGTATTTATTATTGTGAAGTGGTTATCATGTAGTATCTGGATTCTCTTAGCTATAGTTGTGTTATATTCTTTTATAGAAAGTATATATATTGAGTCAGCCAACAAACCAGCTAACACTACAAACACCAAACCTATACACAATTAACAAAAAAGAAATAACTAAAAACAAATAGATAATAATGCAAATAAAAAACCAAACTATAATTGAAAAAATCACAACACAAGACCATAACAAAATAAAACTAATATACTGGATACATACAAAAGATAGACATCAACCACAACAACTTACACAATGCAACTAATACAAGCTAACAACTACAATATACTATAGCAAGTGCGCTATACAAACAACTATAAAAAACTATAGCATAATACAAGTAAGCCATAGTAAATATATATACAGCAATATAGAAGAGATACAAAAAGCACTGCAATACATACGACAACAAAACACTTCATAGCAAATTAAACAGCATACCTTAACTAGCCAAGTATTCAAAAAACTACTACCGATACTACAAATATGCAATAGTATGTTTTCAGAAACCACAACCAATACAATATTAATTAAAATAGCAAAAGATATAATCATAAACAAAGCAATACATGCAATAATAAAAATATATAAAGATATGAATACTGGACAACCTATATACGGATTCACCTAGGAAATTTGCCAAACTAACATCAAATTAACTAACAAAATTACAAACTGGCCATCAAAAACTACAGCAATATTAACAGCAATTTTAACACTAATAGCCATCACACCAATCAATACAACACTAAAAATACTTATAACAGCAACCCACATCATTAATACATATCAACAATATAATACAATTAAATACAACAAGAAGAACATCATATCAAAAAACTAATACTAGCTATATTGGACCAACGTCTTTATACTTATAGCAAGGAAAGAGATTCAATTAGAACTAATATCAATATTAAGCGAATCTCCTACATCCACAAAATTATATACCAAAACAACTTTCGACGCCAATACACAAGAAATAATACCATAATTCTAACAAGTCGACTACACAACATATACACTCGCATGGTTCAACTACACAACAATACAAAAAACAAGAAGACTAATCAAAAACATACAAAACACAAAAAACCTAGCCATGTGGCACTCGCAAAATAGGACACAAAAGTAGACCAATATACAAAACATCAACTGGGAATTAATATACAAATTCATTAATTATAATGACAAACCAACAGCTCGACAAACACATCTAACTCACTCCAAACTGAAGGCTTTTAAGCTAAAACTCCTTCTGGATGAACTGCCAACCCTACAGAATCTAAATAAACGAAATCCACACACATACCCAGAAACTCTATACAAAATTTGCAATGCAGAAAATGAATCGAACACACACTGGCTAATATGCTCAATAAACTAACTAATATAAACACCTTTACAAACAATATAGCTAGAAAGTTTATAGATAAAAATCAAAAAGATATAGCAATAAATAGTGAAAAACAAGAATTTATAGATAGATTTTTCAACAATTTTAATACTACAGCTAATGGCAATACTATAACATTAATCCAAGGTCTCATTACAGATGCATTCAAACAAGAATTAAAATTGATTACACTTACTACAAATAAAACAAAACCTAATACTGTCAAACTACTTTACAAAATCTGCAAACCAATCTACAACTAAACATAAAAAAACTACTACAAAACTACAACTTAAACAACAAATAATAACCAAATACAAAATACAAATAACAACTCTACATAAAACACAAACTAACAAAATAAACAAATGAATACAGATTATAATCCACAGCAAGTAGCTCAGAATAAATGGATAAAATAGATCAAACAATACTATATGCATAATGCATCTCCTAACACAATATATCAAATGCAATCTGAGTGAGGACTTGGTGCCTTCTCTTAGTAGAGCCTAGGTCGAAGGTAAATTAGCCTTAGTTAAAAGTTTTTAGATAGCTTAATTTCAAAATATGTAAAAATATCTTGATATTAAATTGTAATAATACAAAATGTTATCAATAAAAAACTGAAATCAGGTCTCACTCTTTAAAAAAAAAAAATTAGTTCATTATATCTGTTGAATAATTCAAATCTAATAACCTATCATTTTTGATAACTGATACTTAAATAATCAGATTCCTATAAGATTAGGTTTGTCAAATAATATAAATTAATTTGATTAGCTCAGATTGAGCTTTGTATGACTAAATAAATATAAATAAATATAATTTAGCAAATTATATTTATTTATAATTATATAACTAATAAACTATTAGTATTTTAAATATAATAACTTCTCAAAATTGATTCAAAAATTGTTTATTATGCCTATTAGATTTGAAAGAATATATTGTAAATATTTTTAAAAGCAGTTTAGGTCTCATTGTTTCAATCAAAGGTTTTAAAAAAAGAATTGAAAAAATATATATAAATATATATTAACCAAAAGATAAAATACAAAAGGAATAATATGAAAAACTTGATTAAAATATTTTAAAGAAGGAATAGCTTAATATATTAAAAGATTTAAAGAAAAATATAACTTCTAAAATTACAAGAATTATATGTATACTAATTAAAGTGTCAAAATTTTAAATATAAAAGTTTTTGTTTATTTATAGAAAACTGTATTCAGTTAAGCAAAATATTAATAAAATAAAAAACTTTACAAATATATTTGATTCTAAAAAATATATATTAGTATTATAATTTAAATAATATTAGGCTAATAGTACTATTAGAAATATTTAAAAAATATATAACTAAAATAGTAACCAAGAAACTAGTATAGATTTTTGCAAAAAAAATTATAAAAAGTCTAAACTTTGCAGATTTGCCTAGAAACTTGATAAAAAGCCAGTATAAATTATAAATACAATAATGAAAAATACAAAAGATAATAAAAAAATAACTATAATTAGTACTACAAAATATAACAAAAGCTTTTAGTTTAGTATTATTAAAGTTATTAGAGCTAGCAATAAAAAGGTTAAGCTTTTTTAAATTATAATAATATTTTTTATAATTTGGCAATTTTGTCTCTGTTTATTTGAGATTAAGCTATTCTAAAAATTTACATTACTATCTATAGCTATTGCTAATCTAACCAAACAAAAACTTACTCATAACTTTTATCTAAATGCAATCTGTCTTAATAGTTTTTGACTTCCTTCTGGATTCTTAACTTACTAAGAACTTATTTCTTTTTGGTCATTAGTTGGTGACTATCTGCCTTGTTAGTACTATCTAATTATATTTATATTCTATAATATAATTGTACTTTAACTATGGCTAATACTTGTGAACAATACAAAATATCAAATTGCTAATCTTAAAATAAGATTATTACATTATATACTTTTTATTCTATATATTTTACAAATTCTACTGCTATTTAATTTTTTTTGTAATTTTCTATAGCTATTCTATTCGTATTTTTATATTTCTTTTTCTTTTTTTTTATAGGTAGTTTGCTCTGATACTTCAATTTTCTATTTTTTTTCTTCTTTTTTAGTTTTTAAGCTTCATTTTATTCTTTTTTTTATATTAAAGTAAGGTTATGTTTTTAGTTTTTATTAATATATATTTTGTAAATTAGATAATTTCATATATATTAATTTATAAACAACAGAAACTTAAACTAATTTATCTATGATTTAAACTTACTAAAGCAGTCTATACTCTATATATATATTATTTAGTTTTGTACTTTCTAACTAACTATTTCTGATAACTATTATATTCTCTTTATATCTTATTATTTTCAGTCATAACTTCCAATTTGGTATATCAGATATTCACTTCTAATAAGCTTCTAAGTTGGTATATCTGCAAGCATAATTTACTACAATTTTTCATTAAAGTACTTTATTTATAAAGTACTTTATTTATACAATTGTAATTGGTACAGATAACCTTCTATAACTTTATATCTCAAGTCAGAAATTTGCTGTCTAGTTAGGTTCATAATATAACCAAGTTGGTATTGTATTATTGGACTAAAGACTTATTCGGTTTGCTTTACACTATTTGCATAATACCAAAATAGTTATATTATATCAACTTTTGTCTGATAAATTTCTTTATATAATATCTATATTTTATAAATATCTAATTCTCTTACTTATCTGCTTAGATGCTACTAATTTGTATCTTAAACCAAGTTTTGTTATTATTACTAGTTTGTTATCTCAAAATTTAATATTCTTTTTTTAGTATAATATTATTGACTAACCTGTTTGTACTTCCTCATATAATGTTATCAGAACTGTATTTTATTATATTGCTTTAATAACTTATCTTGTTAAAAACCAGCCTAACACTATGAAATTTTTTAAGTAACAAGCAGCACTACTTTTAACCATAGGCTTTATATCATATTACTAGGAGGAAAACCCTAATTTACTTTAACTTCCAACTTAAACTCTTATCTATTGGTTAGTATTGCATTATTGTTAGTATATTCTAGTGTTTTTCATTATTAACTTCTATATAAATATGATCAAAACTCTAACTTAATATCTTTAAATATACTAGATTAGCCAGCCTATCTCTATAAATTTATCTTTTTTAGCTAGTTATTTCATAATATCAGAGGTGCTTTCAATTCTAGTAAAGCTAATTCTTTGTTACAACTTTTCATATATTTATCACTTCTCTTATTATTTCAGTTTTGATAGTATTATATTATTTTCTTAAGCAAATACTTAATACTAATTTTAAATTCAGACTGATATGCACAATTTGTTAATTATCCTTCTAAGCAAGTATTCTACAAGTTAGATACAGAAATATTGGTGTTGCTTAATATAGAAGTAAAGTAATGTTGGTGTTGCTTTTAAGTTATTGTACTTAATCAGAAGACTAACTTAGACAATTTTCTACAACCTAGACCTTCTGTAATATCACTATTATACATAATGTCTGCATTTATAATTAAGGCTTCTTCTGAGAATTCTTATTCTAAAATCATACTTGCTTTGAACTTTTTACAAGACTTTGTATCTAATTATCACTCTATAAGATTATAGTAACAAATTTAAAATTTAGTTATCAGCTTAACTCAAATTATTGACCTTGTTTGTGGGATTTAAAAACTTAACCAATAAGCTATAGGGCCTAAATCTTCATTTTATTTTTTTATTCTTGATAATATTTTTTATATAAATTTTTTCCAAAAGTGTTCTTCTGTAACTCTTTTTTTCTTCTAGTTTCTTTGATACTACTTTTGATTTTTCTGCTTATAGTCTTGATTAATTAGTTCAAATCTTCTTTTTTTCTTTTGTTAGAACTTCATACTTTTTTTTTTTTTTCTACTTCATAGTCTTAATTTTCTTTTAAAAAACTTCTTTTAGATTCTTGTATACTTCTCTTAATTTCTTAATACTTTTAAAAATTTTTCTATTATTTCAGATATAAAGTTTTACTTTTCTTTTTTAATTCTTGATTCTTTAGAACTAAATGTCTGCTTTTTTTTTATTTTATAGATTTGCTTTTCTTCTATAAGACTTCTTTTGCAATTCATTATATGTTTCTTGATTTTTAACTGCTTTTTTTTTGGTATTAAGGTGGTTTCTTGGCTGCCTGCTTTTATTTGATTATTAGATTAATTCAATTACTGTATAATAAACTACATCTAAGAATGGTCTATACAATATATATATTAGAGAATACATTTAGCCATATATGCAACTTTTAGTTGCCTATTTAAATAGTCTATCCAAAGGTTCTATACTATATGCCATACCTACAACCTGACTAGAGAATTATTTATTTAAATCTTCTGCAACTATATAAAGCACTTTACAAACTAAGTAAAAGATACTATACCTCTTATTTTTGTATATCCAGCTTAAGACTTTAAAGCAAACTCTATTCAAAAGTGGTATTCTCATTTGTTAGGTTATTCCTTTTACTTTTTTAAATCCTTTATCCTTGAAGACAAATCTGCTAGAGCCTTTTGTGTCTTATACATAGCTGATTTAGGCTTTAGTAACTTATACTAAGTCTGAAAACTTATATTTATAGCCAGTCTTTTGACCTTTGCTACTATTATCTAATATTTGCCTTTATAGGTTTACAACTAGACTCTAGTTTCTACTTCACAGCATATCTCTAATATTTTAATATATTCTGCAATTCTCTCAAACTTCCAATTCAGATAGTCTAGAAAGACTATAATCTGTCTTTGGTATATTGAGTCTGGTCCAATATCCTTTTCTTTAGATCTGAATTTTGGTAGCCTGATTGGTAAATCCACTTGCCTATAGATTATACTCTATTCAGTTCATTTTGCCAAATATTTATTTCTTAGATCTAGCCTTTATAGTGGTTTTGTTAAAAATCTACATTACCTCCTATTTAAATCTTTTCAAATAGGCTTCTACAACCTTTCTATATATATAAATTTCAATATATAGCTAAAGGATTTATTATAGATTTGTACCATCCAGTACTGGTTTGTATTTTTTTATATAATACAAATAGCTCCTGACTTTCTAATCAAGTTGATGCGATTACATTACAGATGTTTAACCTTATATAACAGAAGTAGTTGCTATAACACAGATATATTTTTTAAATTTTGTCGTAGACGAGATTTAAACTTTAAATCTGCTACTTGGAAATGCAACAACTTACTAACTACACCAAGTTACTACACACTTATTTCTAACTGCTTTTTTTTGTTTTTTTTTTTACTTAGACAAGATCGCACTAGTGACTCTGTTTATTTAAGTTATCATCTTATAGAAGATTTAAAACAATAAAACTATAGCTCTGACATCCTATAGCTACTGTAACATAACCAAAGACTAATTAAATGCCTATTAGCGATTTACTGTATCAGCGAGATATAATTAATTAAGATAATACCCTAACCAGAGAGCTTATCTGACTACTGCTTTACAATAGAATACCACCAATCTGATGGCATCTTCTTGTAGAGAAGTGAAAGAAAAAGAAAAAATTTTTAAAAACAATACAGAGATATAGGGTATAATATTAAAAAAAAAAACAAACAAGAAAAGAAAAAAAAAAGGAGAAAACAAAAAAGCTAAACTAAATATAAGATTTTTCATTTACACCAGATGAGCATAATTATAAGCCTGTGTCAGGCTCTATAAAAATTATATACTACTATTTAAACTAGTCTTTATTTTAATTTATATATATAGTATATCTAAGATAAGAAAAAACCTTGTGATAAGATAAAAAAAAATAGCTTCTTTGACATTAGCACTGTAGAGAGTTTGAAAAGGTTGAAAATTCATATCAGAGGTTTCAAGTTATTGTTTGTCCTGATTGCTACATTCGAAGCATGTAATCTACATGTCTAGTTCTATATATATCTATATATTTGTTGTGACAAATAAAAATATAAACAATGCAACAAATTTGGTAAATAAACAATATATCAATCTTTTAAAGCAGATAAGCTAAATTGTCTACTTTTTTACAAAATTTTTCCTAAAAAAAAGTGAAGAGACAACAAGAGTATGTGAGGTTCTTTTGTAAGTTTTACAATTGTATAGACAATTCTTCAAGCTATAATTATCTTAGCGAGAGTCTTTTGACTACTACTTGTTTCTAGAATAAACCTTTTAGCTTGGATGCCGAATAATTTAGGGAGTTCATTTAACAAATTAGCAAAAAAAACTTGATCTCAAGAAAAACTATCCAAGTTACATCCACTCTTTGGTATATCACATCTCTTAACCTTCATTGACAACAACTTACATGAAGGTAAAAACAGTTTTCAGAATACTCTTCTGGTTTAGATGCCGAATAACTTAGAGAATCTATACAAAAGCAAAAAGGTTTGACCCCAAGAAAAATCATCTAAAAAACAACTGCTTCTCAGCATTTCACATCTTCAGACTTTGTTGACAACTGCTTTACTCTAAGGTAGGACTAAGAAGTATTTGTCTTGAATGTTTCTATATCATTTTTCTGTAGTTCAGTTTTCTGTTATTATTATCCAGAGGATCATTAGAAAGAAATTAATTTCTAACTGCTTTTTTAAGATCTTTTTTGCTATTTAAATATAATATTTTTTTTTCTTTTCTAATTTTTAACTTTTATTGTTTTTTCTGTTGCTGTATTTTGCAAAATATATTTTTTGTTTGTGCTAATATCTGTTAAAAATCTAGTCTATTTACTTTATTTATCCAAAATTTTTATTTTCTTCTTTTTTTAGTTTTTAATATTATCTTGTCTGCTTTCCAAGCTTACTTAATATATAATTTCTACTATCCACTTTGATATTTTTCTTCATAGATTTTTAATTTGTATATTGTTAAGATTTTTATCTTCTACTAGAGTTGTTGCCAAAATTTTTGGTTTTGATTCTTTGATTATTTTATCTAAAATTTTCTTTTCTGTAAAGTTTTCAATATCTCTTTCTATAATTCTTTTTTTCAATATTTTTTTTTCTTTAGCTTCTTGTTGTCTTTGTTTTAGAAGTTTTGTTTTCTGTTGAACTTGCATCTTCTTTTTTTCTTTTTTAATTCTATTTCTTTTTTTTGAATATTGTTTTATTATTATTATTTTGACAGATTCTTTAAAGCACTGTAATAGTAATTTAATGCTATTCTATTCTATTATATTTGTTAGTATTTTTTTCTATTTATTTAGTCTTTAATTTATTCTGTCTTTATTCTAAACCTTGTATATTTAGCAGCTAATTTTTCTTTATTATATATCATCTATCTCTATCTTTCTATTATATATAAGATTTTATAGTTCTAATTATTTCTTTTAATATAATATGTTCTTTTGTGTTAATTTTTAACTATATTGCTTTTTGATATACTAAGTTGTTTCTTTTTCTAAATACATGTTTTGTATATTTAATTTCTTCTGCTTTGTATTGTCTTTTTTTA
>CAJVPZ010000616.1:0-18011 GCA_910592135.1 Racocetra fulgida | reverse complement strand
CTATTAATATTTTTGAGTAAACCTTGTTATTTTTGTCTTTTTGTTTAGTTATTTTATAGTATTTTTGTTTTATTTTAAGCTTTTCTTTAGTTTTTCTTATTTAAAATATTTCTTAACCACTCTTATACATTAAGTCAAGTAATATATTTGTTTGACTTAACTGGTAACGATACATTTTATTATTATTATATCTAATATTTAGTTAAGCCAAGCAAGCATATTACAATATAATATAGTCATTAATTTTAACGCCTTTAAAATCACCAATTGATATGATTTTTTAATAACATAAAAATGCATATTCAGCTCTAGATAGTTATTTGTTGAATTTTCTTCTTATAAGTCTATAACAAACAAATCTAATAAGTTATTGGCTATTTGGTTTATAAATGAAATTAGTTTTAGTAATAGTAAGACTAATTCCTCATGATTTAACTTGTTTAATTTCTATAAAAGTATTCAAAAAGCATAGTTTGTATCTTGTAAAAGTTTATTGTATCATTAGTTAAAAATATAGCAGGACTTTAATATTATAAATTGTGTTCATTCTGAAGTGAAGACTGAGACATCATATATTGTAGCTTGGAAAAGTAAAGCTATTAGGCCACTTTTTCGTTTTGTATTTCAGAGTTTTAAAAATTTGTTAATTGGTTAGATTTTGTTTTTGAATTCTAAATAATAAGCTATAATTTTAAATTATATATTTAATCACAAAATAAAACAATTTATCAAAATATCATTACATTTAAATCAGCCAGTAATTTTAATAGTATATTTGGGTTTTTATTTGTAATAAATTTTAAATATTGGGCCTTATTTGTAATTATTTCGTTTTTGGGTCCTTATTTGTATTTTTAATTTATTTAAACATTTTTTAAATTATTGTTATTATTTTTTTAAAAATTATTTTTAAATAAGTTTAGTTAAAAATTTTTTTTAAATATTTTTGTTTTTTTTTAAATTATCTTTATTTAGTTTTTATTGTTATTTTAAGTTAATTTTTTATTTTTATTACAATATTTAGTATTTTGTTTTTTGTTTGCTTTTTATGCCTCATCTTTTTGCATTCCAATAGTTAAGTGGGTAAAAGATTAAGTATCTTTATGAATAAGTTAATTGATAGTTGGGTGTCTTTACAAATAGATGGGTGGATGAGTATCTTTGTAGATAGGTAAGTGGATAATTGAGTGTCTTCATAGATGATTAGGTGTCTTTATGAATAGGTGGGTGTCTTTATAAATGGTAAATAGATAGTCAAATATTTTTACAGCCGAGATGAATAGTTAAGTATCTCTAGGTGTCTCTATAATGGTAAGTAGAAGGTTGGGTACTTAATGTTTTTTAAAATAGATATCTTCATAGATAGTGAGTGTCTTATATATAGGTGGTATCTTTGCAGATAGCATCTTTTTAGAAGAAACAGGTAGTATCTTTATGGGTAGGTAGATGGGTGATTAGATGGCTTTGTGTATATATATACTATTAGACCCTTAAATTTAAGTTTCTTAAATTTGATAAAATCTGTTTACTGGCTTTATAGATAAAGAAATAGCTAATTTTTAGAATTAAAAATTTTACTATTGCTATTGTTTTAATTTGAAATAATGGGTAGTTTATTTTTAGATTATAGATGATTTTAAGTTTATTGTTTAGAAGAAGGGTATAGCTTATTTTCAGAGTAGCTTATTTTTGAGAATCTACAATAATACCAAACAAAACAAATAACAAAAAAAAAACAAAAGAAAAGAAACCAAAAATAGCATTATTAAACCTATGTTGGATTATAAAAATTATATAGTACAATAAATAAACTAGACTAAACTTTACATTAGTTATTTATATCTATATCCAAGATATAAAAATATTAAAAATTATCCAGTCTTGAAGTTTGCTATTCCAACTAGATCAGTAGATCTTCTGCAGTGTTTTAAACATTATCACATTATCTGATATTATTCATTCTAAAGTAGACACATATATGTATATGTGTCTTTCCTTTTTTAGCACTATTACTATATCAATCTTTTATTGAAGATATATTATTTTCCCACTTTTTAGTGAAAATTTCATAAAGTGCAAAAAGTAAAGTTTGGTGAAGGTTTCAATTTGCAGATATCTTTAAACTTCAGTAAAGAGTATATTGAAAACTCGCTTGTTATTCTTCTCTAAACTAACTATTATCTAACTTTGTTAGCAGAAGCAGTGCTTCTATTAAAATTTTTTATATAAAAGCTTCATCTTCTTGCTAGTTATCTTGGATAAGAATACTTTTAATTTGTATATCAAATATATAAAAAAGTCTAGAGTAAATTGTAAAGAGTCTTGACTTCTGTAAAAACTGTTATTGTATAGTTGTCTCTTCTACTTTTCTTCAACAAGTTCTGTTTTCATTAGCTATAAGTTTGGTATGAGTAATTATCAGGGAGAGTTGTATATAACTTGATTGTTTGACTTATATTAAATTATTAATTATAAGCTTAAATTTATTTATTAGAATTTTTATAAATAAAATATAAATTAATAAGAATTTAATCATTTATTACAGTGTTACAAAGTAGATTTTTAGTATAAGTTTTATTAAATATTATTTAGTTATTTTTAGTTATTATTATTCAAAATATTTGTATTTTTATTTTTTTTATAATTCAGCTGTCTTGCCACTTTTTATTGAAATTAAACTGAACTCTATAAAGGCAAGAGTGGGTAATAGTAGTGTTTCTATGAATCTGAACTGAACTGAACTTTGGTCAAGTTCATGTTCAGGTTCAGTTCAGTCATGTTCAATATTGAACTTTTAAGTGAAGTTCATGTTCAGTTCAGTTCAATATTGAATTTTTAAATCAAGTTCAAATTCAGTTCAGGTTTAGTTCAAAGTTCATAAACATGTTCAAGTTTAATAAATTATATATATAAATATATATATTATATATTATCAAAAATAATTCACTTCTAATAATAAGTTATTTTCTTTTTTTTAGAAAAAGCATAACAATTTTTAGATCTAAAAATAAGTTATTTATATAATTGTCAGTAATTACTATATAGTAAAGTCAAAATATTACTAAATAAATCGATCTACCTTATTAAGTAAAAGTTGTTTATAATAGTAAAATATATATATCTTGAAAATATTATATAAATCGGATAACTTTTTATTAATTGACTTTTGATTTTTATGTTTGACAAATATAAGTTTTAAAAAAATTTTAAAAAATTTATCAAACGTAATATACAAAAATGTATTAATAAAAGGTTATCTAATTTAGCTAAGACTTTCAGAATATATGTATTTTGATCTTCTGAACCACTTTCTCTTAATAAGTTGATTAATTTACTTAGTAAAATTTTGACTTTACTATAGAGTAACTACTGATGATTATATAGATAGCTTATTTTTAGATTTAGTTTTCTTCTAAAAAAGAAAATAACTTATTATTGAAGGTAGATTATTTTGACAATATATAATATATATATATAATTCATTGAACTTGAACATGTTCATGAACTTGAACTGAACTTGAACTGAACCAAAACTTTAAGTTTAGGTTCAGTTCAAGCTCATAAATCTAAAGTTCAGTTCAGGTTCAGGTTCAATGATCAGCAAAATTTGTGGTTCAAGTTCAGGTTCAGGTTCAGATTCATTGAACCTGAACCTGAACTGAACTGAACTTCAGAACACTACTTGGAAATAACAACATAACTACTACTCTAAGCTATTGCATCTTTATATTTTATATTAGATTAGTACTTTACTTTATAATTAGCTTTAATATTGACAATTTTATTTTTAAATCAGTACTTTGTTTTACAATTACTCTTTTGCTGATATCTTCATTTTGAATTATTATTTAGCTTTATAATTATTTCTTTTATTAATATCATTATTTTAAATTAGTACTTTACTTTACAATTATCTCTTTTATCAGTATTTTATTTCAAGTTATCACTTTATTTTACAATTGTTTCTTTTGCTGTTATGCAGTAAGATCTTTCTATATGCATTCTCCTTAAGACTATACTCAAAAAAAACAAAATATGCACTTAAAGAAAGAGTATATTTATAGAAAGAAAATATATAATTCTCTTATAAGTAGGACCAAGTTATGCTATATATTTAGAAAATTTATATAGTGCATGCACTTATAGAGTGTGTATTTAAAGAGGTCTTACTATATTTGTAATAAATTAGTATTCAGCTTTACTATATATATAAAAAAAAATTAGAAATATCTGACAATATACATCACAACTCTCTTTAACAATTACTCATACTAAACTTATAGCTAACAAAAACAAAAACTTGTTTAAGAAAAATAGAAAAGATAACTATACAAATAATAGTTTTTACAGAAGTTAAGGCTACTAGATCTTATCAGACTCCTCTATATATTTAGTATGCAAGTTAAAAGCATACTTATACAAAATAATTGGCAAGAAGATAGTGCTCTTATACAAAAAATTTTAAAGAAGCACTGCTTCTGCTAATGAAATTAAAAGATAGTTGGTCTAAAGAAGGATAATAAGTGAGTTTTTAATATATTCTCTACTAAAATTTAAGGCTATCTGCAAACTAAAACATTCTTTAATACCTTACTCTTGGCTTTTTAAAAAATTTTACTAAATATATTAAAAATGGTGTATTCATATTAAAAGATTAACAACAATGATCACTGCTAAAAAAATATATATAAATATATATACTTGGAAATAAATAGTATATAATTATATATAGACATTGCTATAACTATAAAATACTGCAAAAACTTTGTTGAAACCATAATTAGAAATTTGACCTTGAAGCTCTACTTCAAGAATAGATTAATAATTTTGATATTTTTATATCTTAAATATAAATATAAATAGCTAGTTTAGAGTTTATTCTAATTTATTTAGTAGTTCTATATAATTTTACAATTTTGTTTTCTTCTCTTTTTGTTTTCTTTTTTCTTTTCATTATTTGATTTATTTAGTTTTATTTGTTAAGATAAACTAGAATTTGATATCAAAATATTTTCATATTTTTGTTTTACTTTTTAAATTTGTGTTTATATTTCATTATTATAAAAAAATCAATTTTGATATAGTGTACGACACCAGTATATAACTGAAGGATTCAAGCTTCTAGTAAGTTAGTAGTTCAAAAAAAGGCTTGAAGTTCATTGAGGCAGATTATATCTAGTGCAAGTATACATCAAAAACTTTTTTTAGTACAAATCTGCAAAAATTTGTCAAAATGCAGATTTTTGCAGATTTGTACTAAAAAATTTGCAAAATTTTTAAAATTTGAAGTTTTATGTAGAATTGTGCTAAATTTTCTGCAGTTATAGCTGCCAGGTTTGAATTTTTGCACAAATTTTTATTTAATTTCTTATTTATTATTTTTGCAATTTTACACAAAATTGCCTTAAAAAAAGTATCCTAATATAGATAATTTACCTGTTTGGTTAGGTTAATATAGCTATTATTAAGAAATATAAATTTCTTAGTTTAGTTAATCTGAAATAAACAGTAACAGGACTGCTGAATTATAAAAAAACAGAAATTTTTGCCAATATATAAGAAATATAAAAAAATAAAAAAGTTAAATAACTAGTAATTAATTTAGTTTGAGCAATTCTATTAAATAAATTTTGAAAGTAACTTAACAAGATGTACTGTTAGACCTCTCTATAATCACATTCCATATAGTTACACTTCTATTTTTTTTTTTTTTTTTTTTTTTTTAAGGTGAGGTTTTGCCTTTGTCTTTATTAATAATTTGTATTGAGAATCTACTAGGGTTTCTCTGGTCTATAAGACTGATAATTACAAATTTTTTACAAGAATGAGACTCAGACTATAGATATTTAGCTATCTAATTTATCTGCACCCTAAATCTACTAGAGTGGTTAAAAACTTGCCTAGATTCTATAATGTATAATATTATTAGTGGGTGTATTATATTTTATTCAAGTATTTATCCTTTCCCAAATGGTGGCCAGTCATTATTTATATGTTGTTGGTTAGGTAAACCACAGTAGCAGCTGTAGGTATATTGCATTCTTGGTCATGAAGTGTTTGAAGTAGATGTAATATTTTGTCTTGTTTAGTTTCTATTAATATATGTAGGTTTATTGTGTTGTTATTTCCAGTTTGATAGCTTTGCACAGTATGGTTTTCAGATTAGGTTATATATATTCTGAGACAATTGCAGAAGCAATAGAATAGTAGTATTTATTGCTGTTTTGTTAGAATCTGTGTATTCTCTAATAGTTTGTATAAGTGCAATAGGTATAAATCTTTGTATTGTTGTCTAGATATTTGTATTATTCCTGGTGTAATTGTTAGGTGATAGGCTTGGATGAGAAGTAAGTTTATAATATAGCTCTTGATGTTGTGTATTTGTTATATCAAGTCTTGAAGAATGCAGAAATTGTTGTATTGTATTAGTGATAATTGTGTTAAGATTAACTGTGTTTGGGTATACAAGCCAGTGTATATGACTTTCGTGAGCATTGCATGATATGTAATTGATATCTGAAAAAATTGAGGATATAGTGTATGTAGATTTGATAGTGTAAGTAGTATATTAAACATAAGTTTAATTTTGAAAGTTTTTTCTTGGCAGAGTTTAAAATTAGTATAGAAAGATGATTTTTTGTGTTTGTTGTTTAGATAAAGCCAAGTAGCATTCTAATCGATTTGTGTTGCTAGAGAAATAGTATTTTGTATTCAATGTTGAGAAGACTACATTGCTATAATGTGGCTGTTACAAATATTCTTAATAGATTTACAGGTTGGTTGTTCAAATGCGTAAGTTGTATATTGTAGATAATATGATGGATTGTAAATGTTATTATATAAAAATTCAAGATTAGTTGTATGGTTTCGATTTTTAGCTAAGATATCAGCTGTGTCATTGAATGTGTTATTACTATGTGCAGTAATTTTTTAAAGCTTAATTGTTAGGTTATAGAATTTAGTAAGATTTAATAATGTGTACCAGATTAGCCAGTAATTGTATGAATATTGTTTGTTTGGTCTAGATGGATGTTAAGTGAGTTTGTTGAACTTGGATATCACAGATTGTAAATCAGTGTAGATGGTGATACTGCTGTTTCTTGGGCATATACAGATTGCTGAAAGGATTGCAAATAGTTCAGCCTTGTAAAAGGAGGGCCAGAGTTAAATTGTAGCAGAATAGTTGTGTAATATTATATTATCAGCTGTTTGAACCTAGCCGATATCTATTGTGCATTGTTCTGTAGTGATATCATTAACTAATCCATCTGTATAAAATATTAGTTGTGTATATATTGTGTTGTTTATTGCTATTTGTTGTAAGGTTTGTGAGGATTGGTTGTTTTTAAAGATTTTTAATACTGCATTGTTGTAGATTGTGACTATTGGTAGTCTTAATATTGTGGTTAGATGTTGTAATGCAATTAAGTATATAGAGTCTAGTATGTTAGCATAAAGGTTGAGTTTATTAGAAGTGTTGTTATTTGTTTTTCTATATAGAAGTTTATTGGACAGGTTAGCAGAAATATTGAAATTGTATATATTTTGAATTCAGTTGAAGTTTAGTAAGCATTCTGTATAGGGATTACAGGTGTACGTAAGTGGTGAATAGAGGTTAGTATGTGAGTAGTCAAATTCACTTTGCCAATATGTAATGGATATTGAGTTGTCCTGATGGTTATATCTTCTAGCTTTCCTTAGAATTATGTTGTTATTATTGTTGTAAGAGATTAACCAAGGTTTAGGTTTGGTTTTGTAGTGTCCTGTATTAAAGGATAGAGTGTTTGTATTTAGTAGTTAAAATTGAGTATTAATTAATCTAGTTTGTTAATCTGTAATAATATTATTTTCTAGTACTGTAAACCATAATAGTTTATGACCTTTAGGTATATGTTGTAGCCGGGGTGAGATATATAACTAGTTGAGTAAAACTGTATTATTATATAATGTGAGTTGTTCAAGATATATAATATTTTTTATATGTGATTGTTTCTTAAAGGATTGATATAAATTGTGTGTATCCAAAACTTTTTCAATAGACATATAGAGATATTGAATTGTATGAATTTGTGTTAAATTAGAATATATATTAATATTAAGCTGGAGTTGATTTAGTAGTAGTATAACTTTATAGATAATATGTTCTTATTTGGTTCATCAATAAGAGGTTGTGAATATTAGAGAATATTTGTAGTTAACTATAGATTGTTTTGTAGTTGTTTTAATCTAATATATATACTAATACCTGTAAGATTTTGGTCATTAATTCTGAGTAAAAGATTGGAGATGTGATGTTGTAATTGGATATTCCAAATATTTTTGATTCTATATATATTATGATTAAGCATGATGCTATTAGGTGTTGAGATAGATAATTTAGCTTTGTGTTTGGCTGTAGTAAGGTATAAGGATAATATTGAATTGCAAGTGGTTCTTGGAATTACTATATTGTAAATACAGTATTTGATAGTTGGAATAATAATATTGTTAATAATATAAGTAGCTTGTTTGTCTGTTATGTTTTTGGTTTTAAGTATATCATTGAGTTCAGTTGCTTCTTGTTTGATAAGTTTAATTTGTTTGTTGTATTTTTAGAGTAGATGTAAACTAACAGCCTAAGAATTTAAATGGAGTGTGTAATGGTTGTATAGGAATAGTATGGTTCATAAAATTAATTTGTGGTATAAGGTTTGTATTTGAGATTAAGATAGATTTCTGTAGGTTTACTTTGATATGAGCCATTGTATAAAAGGATGCAGCTGTTTGAGTTATTTGTTGGAGTTGGTTTATGGATGAACTAAGCCATAGTGTGTCATCTATGTATACTAAGGTAGATGTTGATACAAATTTAGTCTTGTATCTTGTATGGTTAAGCTGTATAGACCACTGAACTGAGGAAGTATATTCTTTATATTTGTGATGTATATAGTTAATTAATGGATTATAGTAGATACGCCAGAGTAAAGGTGTTATAGTTTCTTCTTGATCAATACCATCTTTAACAGTATATAGTAATGTAAGTTCAAAGTTAGTAATAATTTGGTTATGTCAGTTATGCAAAAGGTTTTGTATAATGTTTGTTAGTTGTAAAGGCATTTTAAGCCTTTGAAAAGCTTTGATAAGGAGGTGTAGATTAATTGAGTCATATACTTTACTCTTATCTTGTGAAAGTATCTATATTTGTTTTTGTTGTATGTAGTATCTTCTATAAAGTTATTGAGTATATGTATTAAGTTCTTTGTTGAGTTGCCTGGAAGTGCAACATAGTTATGTGGGTTGAGTATGGTATATGTTGTAAAGACTTTAGTTAGCTGGTTTGTGAGGATTTTTGTATAAAGTTTTTTAATGTGTTCAATTAGGCTAATTGGTCTAGTATTATTAAGGTTGTTGTCAAATTGTGGTTTTTTAGAGATGAGATAAATTCTGCCATCTTTTCATTGTTTAGAAATGTTTTGTGTATTAATATATCTATTAAGGAGTATGATGATAGCCTGTAATATATTAGATCTAATATGTTTAAATATTTCATAACTGACTCCTAATAGTCTACACACTTTGTTGTTGGGTAACTGTTGAATTGTTAGTATAACTTCTTCTGTACTAATTTCTTTAAATACAGAGTCATACTATTCTGTTCTTATTTCTGGTTTAGGTTGATATTTATTTTTCTAGTCTTGATCAAAGATCTCATTATCATATGGATGATATGATGTCTATTCATCATAGAAGTTAACATCTATATCAGTTTTAATATTCTCAAAGTATATAGTATCCTTATGTCGATTAAGTATACTATTTATTATTTTTGTTGGATTAGTGAGTAATTGATCACATCTGTTATTAGTGGCTAGATTAATATATTGTCTTAGATGTTGCGCATTTTCAGGATTTCTTGTATTATATAGAGTTTTTCAGTATTTTTCCTATGAGACTAGATCAGATTAGTGGTGTGGTGGAGTATTAATTATAAAGTTATGTTTAGTGTTAAGATTATTAATTAGATCTAATATATTATTAGGTAGTGTAATATTATATATGAAGTATTTTTGGACTCAGTGTATTATATGTCCAATTGTTTTGAGATCTTTGTAGAGTTGTATTGCTTTAGGAGTGAATGTATGAAAAAGTTTTTTGTTGTGATTTTCTTGTTTGGAATATGTTGGTATGCAGCATTGATAATACAGATATAAATCTTATACCATGTCTTTTCAAGATTTTCTGTTGTATCAAGATTAGTTGAAACTTGATATATAGCCATATTTGTATTGACTTGATTAGAGAAGAACTTCTAGTTTTCATTAGATATTGATTTATAGTTGAATACTCTTCTTTTACATTTAGATTTTTAGTTGATTTTAGAAAGTGTGAATGGAAATGTTCAGATTAAAATTAGAATTTGATGATTACAATTTGTAGAGGAAGATGAATTGTCTATTTCAAATTGATTAAGGTATGGTATCAATATGTCACTAACCCATATATAATCAATTCTAGTTTGATATCTGGTACTTTGCCAGGTATGTTGTAGGTTGGTTGTGTGGTTAGCTATGTCATATATATTTGTGCTGTATAAGTAGTTAAGTAGTTAGAACTTAATAGCTGATGATATTGTTAAATTAGTGTTTGCGTTGAAGTCTCCAAGGATTATTAGATATAGATTTAGTGATATAGCTTGTTGTATCCATGCTATTGCCTTGTTTTGTGTTAGTTTGCAGTTTGTAATATTAGTTGAAGAGAGATAGACTGTAATGATTCTAAATTTGTGGTTATTTTTAAAGAATAGGTCTATTGCTATTGCACCTTCTGGGTAGTTAAAGATATTATGAATGTGGAGTTAGAATTTGTTTTGTATCATAATATATGTGCTTTCTTTGGTGTCTAGTAGGTTGGACCAGTAATAGATGTAGTGATTTGTGTTAAAGAATTTTGTTTTTATATTATTTGAGATTTTGTTTCACTAAGGCTGACTATATGTAGATTGTGGTTTAAACAGTAGTTTTCCTATAAAGTCATTTTTCTGACATATTATATCCTTGTACATTGTGAGTAGCAATATTTAAGTGTAAAGAAAAGTTGAAGTTTTGTAAGTTTTCTATATATATAGGTTGATTACTTTGGTGGTGATGGGTGTTGTTAAGGGTAGGTAAATATGTTAGTTCTATTTCATGGTCTAAGAATAGATAGTTTTCAATATTTAGTTCATTAAATTAATAGATTAAAGAGGCAGAATATGCAATAGTATATGATTTAAGTAGGGTGTATAAAAATTTTTTGATTGTCTTTATGATTAGTTGAGTATGATTTTGAAGTATAGTTGTTTCATTTGATAGATATATGTGTGCTTCATGATATGAATTATGTATAGAAAATGTTAGCTTAGGTTAAGATTTTTGAATATATTTTGTTGTAAGTGCTAAATGAATAATGCAATTGTGGTTTTATTTGTTATTGTTGATAATTTGTAATATTGTAAGAATTTGTTGTAACATGTTGACAAATTGCAGGGTTTTAAAGATGTTGGTTGCGAACTTGTCAGATTAGTATCTTTTATATAATCACTTGCTATATATCTGGTTCTCATAGTTTCCAAAGAACTTGTAGCCTGTTCTGTGCATTGAGTCTGACCATCATTTTCACAAGCCTTCAGGTATAGAGGCTTTACTCCTGCCTCCATATCTCATTCCCTTACTAACTACAATAGATTTATCTTTTAGTAAGGTGGCAGCTGCATTTATATTAATTGTAAAGATACTATGGATGTCTTAGTTTAATGTTTGTATTTGTAGTATTTGTGTTTGTGTTTGTGCTTAGTGTTTTTGTAACATATTAAACCCTTATATAGATTTATCATAAGTTTGCACTGACTATTTTACAATGTTCAGGGATACATTTATATATACCAGCTTGCATTCCTCTATATTCCTAATTATGACTCCTTATAGTACAGGTTTTTGGATATAAATACTATATTTGAGAATATTATATTCATGCTTATTTGTGAAGCTAACATATAGTTATACTCTATATAGCTAGGATATCCCTTATTAGATTTATCATGTGTTTGCACTAACTATTTTACAATATTCAGTAATACATTTATATATACTGGCTTGCATTCCACTATATTCCAAATCATAACTCTCTGCAGTATGAGTTTTTGGATATAGATACTAACTCAAAACTTTGCAAGTAATTTTTCTAACTGAGATTAGCTTTGTGGAATCTTTACACAATGGGTTGCTAATTCATTTTCCAAATCGAGTTGGTATAACTACAATTATAGTCAGAAACTGGCACCAATTAAGTTAGTATATTCTTCTTTTGGAAAGATATTCAAGATACAGTTTTTTAAATATTGTCAACAGTAGGAATTGAACTCTAGACCTTGATACTCGGGATGTGACAACTTGACCACTTCACTAAGTCACCACACCCTAGTTGCACCTCTATTTAAGCATTTTATTTTGTATAACAAACTTAAAATATAATGTAAAACCTTATTATAGTCACGAATCTCTTAAAATCACTATCATCTTAAAACTTAATTTTTAAATTAAATTTATTAATAAAAAAACCTTTTTATAACCACTAATATATTAATTAAAAGTTATTTGTATTAAGTTAACTATCTTTAAGACTCTAAGTAAAGTTGTAGAGTTTATTAAGATGCAACAGACTTAGTGATTATATAGAAATCTGACTGTAGCTTAAAAATATATTTTGAAGCTTAGCAAAAGTAAAGAAAAACAAAACAAGAATTAATATATTAAAAGATTTAATTTAGAAAAAGGTAGCTAAGAAAATTCTTATTGCATTAGAATACTAAAAAAAATTAAAAGTTATTTAGATACTACAGAAAACTTAGTGTAAATTACTTCTATAAGAATAATAAAACAAAAATAAGTATATATTAATAACTGAAAAAGAAAAAAGAATAAATAATAAAGTAAAAAAAAAGAATAAATAATAAAGTAAAAAAAAAGAATAAATAATAAAGTAAAAAAAAAGAATAAATAATAAAGTAAAAAAAAGAATAAATAATAAAGTAAAAATAGTAATGTAAAAACAAAGGAAAACTAAGGTTAAAAAACTGATTACTGGTATAAAAGAGGCAAAGTTAATTATAAAGAAGAGTAGCTAAAGTTAAGATCAAAACAAAAGAAAAGTAAAAAAGAAAGAAGTCAGAAAAAATAAAAAGAAAATAAAAAAAAAAGTAGTAAAACAATATAAAAAAAATTTTATTAAATATTAATAAATACATTGACAATTATATTAATTCAATTGAACAAACTAGAATCGATTATATATAGGCTAGTGATACACTAATACCATATCTACACAAATTCGAAATAGACAATTCAGCATCCTCCACAAACAGTGACCATCAAATCCTAATCTCAACCTAGTCATTCCCATTTGCACTTTCTAGAATCAACCAAAAATTCAAATGTAAAAGAAGAGTATTTAACTACAAGTCAATGTCTAAAAAAAACTAGGAATCCTTTATGGATCAAATCAATTTAAATATGGATATACACCAAGTTCTCACAAACACTAACACAACAGAATCTCTTGAAAAGACATGACATAAAATACAAACCTGTATTATTAATGCAGCATACCAACATATACATAACAAAAAAATCATAACAAAAAACTTTTTTCACTCAATCACCCCCAAAGCAACACAACTTCACAAAGATCTTAAAACAATTGGATATATAATACATCGTGTTCAAAAATACTTTACACATAATATTACATTACCAGACAATACATTAGATCTAATTAACAATCTCAACACCAAACACAACTTCACTATTAATACACCACCACAACTTCAATCAGACCTTGCCTCATATGTATGAGAAACTAAAGAATACTGGAAAACACTATATAATGCAAGGAATCTTGAGAATGCACAACACTTTAGACAGCATATCAAACTAGCCACAAACAAAAGATGCAATCAATTACTAACTAATCCAACAAAAATGATAAACAGTATACTAAATCGGCATAAAGACACTGTACACTTTGAAAATATCAAGACTGACACAGATATTATCAATAACCTAGATGATATTAAACAATATATACGTAATCATTATGATGAATGGACAGCACATCATCCATACAACACTACAATTTTTGACCAAGATTAGAAAACTGAGTATCAACCTAAACCAGAAATAAGAACAGAATAGTACAATTCTGTACTTAGAGAAATCAGTACAGAAGAAGTCATACAAACAATTCAACAGCTACCTAATAATAAAGCATGTAGCCTATTAGGGATCAGCTATGAAATGATTAATATATTAGACCCAATATGTTACAAGCCATTACTGCACTCCTTAACAGATGTATCAATACCCAAAATATTCCTAAACAATAGAAAGACAGTAGGATTTATTCAATTTCTAAAAAACCTCAATTCGATGAAAATCTTAACAACACCAGACCAATTAGTCTAATTGAACACATCAAAAAACTCTATACCAAAATCCTTACAAATTGATTAACTAAAACTTTTACAACATATGCTATACTTAATCCACATAATTATATTGCACTTCCAAGCAACTCAACAAACAATCCAATACACATACTTAACAATTTCATAAAAGACGCCACCTGTAATAAAAAACAAATATGGATACTCTCTCAGGACATGAGTAAAGCATATGACTCTATCAATCTATACCTTCTTATCAAAGCCCTACAAAGACTTAACATGCCTTCACAACTTACAAACATTATACAAAACCTTCTACACAACTGATGTAATCAAGTTATTACTAACTTTGGACTTACAATACCATACTTAGTAAAGGATGGTATTGATCAGAGAGAAACCATAACACCATTACTTTGGTATATCTACTATGATCCACTAATTAATTACATATATCACAAATACAAAGGATATACATCTTCAGTTCAATGGCTTACACAACTTAACTCTATAAAATATAAAAGCAAATCTATGTCAACATCCATTTTAGCCTACATGGATGATACATTATAGCTTAGCTTATCTATAAGCCAACTTCAACAAATAATTCACACAGCTGCATCCTTTTACACAATGGCCCATATTAAAGTAAATCTACAAAAATCTGTTCTCATCTCCAACACCAATCGAACACCTCAAATCAACTTCATGAACTCTACTATTACTATACAACCTATATACACTCCTTTTAAGTTTTTAGGTTGCTGGTTTATAGCTACTCTCAAATACAACAAACAAATTAAATTTATTAAACAAGAGGCATCAGGACTCAATAATATACTTAAAACTAAGAATATAACAGATCAACAAGCCACCTATATTATCAACAACGTAATTATTCCAATTATAGAATGCCATATTCACAATATAGTAATTCCTAAAACCATTTGCAACTCAATATTATCCTCATACCTTATCACAGCTAAACATAAATCAAACTACCTATCACAACACCCAACAGTATTATGCTTAACCACAATATTTATAGAA
Organism: Racocetra fulgida; assembly: GCA_910592135.1. Classification (NCBI taxonomy): domain Eukaryota; kingdom Fungi; phylum Glomeromycota; class Glomeromycetes; order Diversisporales; family Gigasporaceae; genus Racocetra; species Racocetra fulgida. Next base: position 2,503 of record CAJVPZ010000616.1, on the reverse strand, counting down.
TTAAAAACATCTGGGATATTCAATTACAACATCATATTTCTAACTTTCTACTTAGAATCAATGACCCAAACCTTACAGGTACTAGTACACACATAAGGCTCCAACAATTACAAAATAATTTATGGTCAACCACCAATATCCTTCTCAACATCCACAACTCTTAATTGATGGACCAAATAAAAACACTACCAAAATTAAAATTATTAACCAACTTCAACTTAATATAAATATTTATACTAATTTTACACAAATTCACACACTTCAGTATCCCTATACAACTATCAAAAAAATATTATACACACATAAATTATATTTATCCTTCAAAAAACAACTACGCACAAAAAACATTATATATCTTGAACAACTTACATCATACAATAACACATCTCTACTTGACTGGTCACACATCTCACCATAACTATAATACATTCCTACAGGTTGTAAACCACTATAGTTCACAACACTAGAAAATATAATTATTACTGATCAACAAACTAAACTAATTAATACTCAACTACAGCTATCAAATACAAACACTCTATCCTTCAATACTGGTCATTATAAGAATAAATCTAAACCTTGGTTAATCTCATACAATAACAATGACATAATCCTAGAAAAAGCCAGAAAATATAATCACCACAATGATTCAATATCAATCACACATTGGCAAATTGAATTTGACTACTCCCATACTAATCTTTATTTATCACCTACATATATCTGTAAACCATGTACAGGATGTTTACTAAACTCTAACTGAATTAAAAATACATGCACATTAAATGTTCCAGCCAACTTATCTAACAAACTCTTATACAGAAAAACAAATAACAACACTCCTAACAAACTCAACTTGCACGCTAACCTACTGGACTCAATATACTCAATCACATTACATAATCCAACTACAATACCAAGACCACCAACTGTTACAATCTATAATGATGCAGTATTTGAAACTTTAAAAACAACCAACCTTCACAAACTCTGCAACAAATAGCAAGAAATAATAAAGCATACATACAACTAACTTTCTACACAGATAGATCAGTTAGTGATATCACTACTGAGCGATGTACAATAGGCATAGGCTGGGTTCAAACAGCTAATAACATTGTATTACATAATTACTTTGCTACAATTCAACTCCGGCCATCCTCTTACAAAGCTGAACTATTTGCAATCCTTTCTTCAATTTGTACATGTCCATGAAACAGTAGTATTACCATCTACACTGACTCACAATCTATAATATCTAAGTACAACAAACTTACTCAACAACCACCTGGACCAAATAAACAATATTCATCTAACTACTGGCCAATTTGGCATACACTACTAAATTTTATTAAATCCTACAGGCTAAAAATTAAACTTCAAAAAATTACAGCATACAGCAATAATACATTCAATGATTTAGCAGATAGTCTAGCTAAAAACTGGAATCATATAATCAATTTTGTATTCTTACACAACAATATTTACAATCCATCTTACTACTTACAATATACAACTTATGCATTCGAGCAACTAACTCATAGATCTATTAAAAACATTTGTAATAGCCACATAATAGCATTATAGTCTTCTCAACACCGAATGAAAAACATTATACCCCTTGCAACACAAATTGATTGGAATGCCACTTGGCTTTATTTAAACAATAATCACAAAAAATCATCCTCCTATACCAACTTCAAACTCTGCCAGGAAAAAACCTTCAAAATCAAACTTATGTTTAATATACTATCCACATTATCAAACCTACATACTCTATATCCTCAACACTTCCCAGACATTAACTGCATTTCATGTAACTCTCATGAAGGTCAAATGCATTGGCTTACATGCCCAAGTGCACCCAATCTAAATACAATCATTACTAACACAATACAACAATTTTTGTAAACCTCCAGACTCGACATATCACATATACAATGTTAAGAGTTACAGAATAAACTTATCCACTATCCAAGTTTATCACTTAACCACTACACCAGAACTAACGCAAATATATTCACAACTCTATAAGAGTTTATACCTATTATACTGATACAAACTATTAGAGAGTATACAGACTCTAATAAAACAGCAACAAATATTACAATTCAACTACTCCTACAACTATCTTAAAATATATACAACTCAATTTGGAAACCATACTGTGCAAAGTTATCAAGCTGAAAGCAAGAACACAATATACCTACTCATATAAACAGAAATCAAACCAGTCGAAACACAACACCTACATCTAGTAATAATTCACGGTTAAGAATACAGCTGTAGCTGTGGTTTACCTGACCAACAACACATAGACAATAACTGTCCACCCCTTGGAAAAGCAACTAAAAAGCATATACATGGCTACCTTCTTGGATAAATATAGCACACCCACTAACTATATTATAAATTATAGAATCTAGGTGAGTTTTTAACCACTTTAGTAGGTTTAGGTTGCAGATAAATTAGATTTTAATATCTATAGTCTGAGTCTCATTCT
>CAJVPZ010000615.1:0-18026 GCA_910592135.1 Racocetra fulgida | reverse complement strand
TACTTTAGTTAGAGATAAATTACTTGTAATTTTGAATAACTTGATCCCAAATAAACAAAGGCAGGATAGCCGAATTAAAAAAATATATATTAATAAATAAGATCAAAAAAAAAAAAACTAATATTAAACTTTATGAATTAAGCAGTATAACATATTTTTATTACCTTCTACTATATAGTAAACAGTACTTATCTTCCCTTGCATCCCCATTAAAATTTCACTATTACGTGAATGAGTATGACGCACCATCTTATTGTGATTCGTTAATCCACACATGATTACATTTGTATATATATACGTATGTACGTACAATATTATTATTCAATACACGTTAGAGATCTTAGTGATTTTAGAGATCAAGTAGATTTGAACAATTTTGACGCTACCAGTACAACTTAAGGTTACTGTATTGTTTTTTATTTTTTAATACGAAAATATTTTAAAAGCAAGTTCAAACAAAACTAAACATAACTAAAACCTTTAATAACTTAAACTATAATTATTAATAAAAATATTTTTTTATTAGTGCGATTTAGATAGTAACGATGCAGTAAGTAATAGAAAATTATTTTGTTATTTTATTTTATATAGAGTTTTAGCTTTAGAATTAAATAACTAATCAAATTCTATGGCTTCGGCACCATTTTTAAGGTAGTATGAACTGACAGACATTGTTATTTGATAAAATGATAATGAATAGACGAAAAAGCCACAAATAGATGTTTGTTTAAAAGATCTTGAAGTATATGAGTATCACTAAAAGAAACACCAAAAATTTAAATATAAGTCATATATAAATTTTCGGAGTTTCTTTTAGTGACACTCATATATATTATAATTTATTGTTATTAAAGGGTAGTATTATTTATTCTAATTCATATTTTAAGTTAAAAATCAACATAAACGCAGTAGCAATTTAGTAATTGCAATTTATGAGAAAACTAAGAACCCAAAAGACAATAATTAATAATAGCTATGGATTATATAATGGTTATATGCAAAGCAAGAAAAGTTTCGAAAATTAGAGTGCTGACATTTATTACCTAATATTATTTAATTATAAGCATCTACCTCCCACCCCCAGGTAAGATATCCAATAGCCAATAAAAAATATTTATAAATAATCTTATATAGGGCCTTTGCAGTAGAAAGGGCGGATGTGTCAATATATATGATTTTGAGAAAATTGAGTTTGTTTTGTTCGGACTGATCCGGGTTAATCAAAATTTTCATGATTTTATTGGTCAGTTATATCGGATAATCTCGTGATGTATGAAACTCTTCAAAAGTTTTTTTAAAATATCTTGATTTTTTATTATGAGAATCCATTTTCATTTATAATTAAAAAATGTAGCCCGTATCAAAATTTATCTGAATATAGCAAAAACTTGATTTTCATTTTTTGGCAGTATCCGCCCTTTCTACTGCAAAGACCCCATATAATCGAACCTAACCAAAGATAGTAAGAGCAAGAAAATCATCAAGTCACGAAAGTTTGACTTATCAAACTTCTTTACTTATGTAACTTATCGACTTTAGTACCATAATAAAGCAGCTAGCTATCTAGCTCTAGAGAGTTCCAAGTTAAAAAAATAAGAGTATTTAACTTGTGATTAGTAAGTTCTTTAAGTAGAAGCATTTGTTCTACTAACTCCTGATAAGGAAAATCCATAGTTACAATTTGAATTCGTGACCAAATACTGTGACTCTATATAAAGAGATTCGTGATATAATCAAGGGCTCTAATCCGAAAGAATCTAATTAACCCTGGTTACTTAGACTAAGTCTTCCTACACCTCAACCGTTGCCTTACCACTATTAGGGTTTAGTTTTATTAGTTGTGGAGTTCCGGTTATAGTAGATTTAGTGTTGTATTGTAGTATATATCAGTTTATCCAGGAGCAGAGAATTATTTTCACTTTCATAGCTTATATTTAACGTTAACAAATAATTTACTTTATTCAATTGATCTGAGAATTTTTTTTTTTCAAGAATAGCTTTTGAACAGCTAAAATTAAACATTCAATGTTTGTTTGACGTGGCAGTTATAGTTGTTAAGCAAACCTAGAAGTTTCGTACCAGTGAAGTCGAAACCCTAACTTCGATTTTGGCTAAAAAAAATGAAATTGCAAAACTGCGAATGTGATGAAACTAGAAAAATATGACAAAACTAGAAATTGGCAAATCAATAAAAATAAAGATTGTAAAAACTAGTAAATCTTAAAAAAAAATTTAAGTTAGCCTTTCATTATATGTAAAACACAACCTTTATTAAAATTGTAAATCACATTTTTAACCTGGCATTGTATAGCCAATAATTTGATAAGTAAAAAAAAAAATTTAAAATAAAAAAAAAAATTAAAATAAAAAAAAAAAATTAAAATAAAATAAAAAATTAAAATAAAATAAAAAAATAAAATAAAAAAAAAATTAAAAATCGTATGTTTAACTTTACAAAGTTTCGCATATCTTTATTGGAGTTCCATTGAGGCACGTTCCACCAGAGTTTTTTGTCTTTAGATGTAAAATGTTATGCTTCATATATTACAAAAAAGAAATCTATCTTCAAATGTATTATCGGTATTAAACTTTCATTTATCGAAAAAATTTTCTCCTTATTAGTAATAAAATTTTCAAACACAACCTCTAACAACCCCATAATTCCTAAGCATATAGGAAGGCCACCAAGAGATCTTTATATAGCTAAAAAGAAAATTGATTATGCAGTCACCCATGAAATGGTGAGGATGATGCTTATTTTAACAAAAAGATCTTTGCACTGATATTTTATTGCAAAGGCCAAAGTGTATTTAATGAGAATCCTTGTACTGCTACTGCAGCCACAGAGTCTAATAGTTAAGGCTTTTGCGCTGCTTTGCAGTAGAACCTAAATGTTAAGGCCCTTGTACTGCTACTGCAGTAGAACCTAAATGCTAAGGCCCTTGCACTGCTACTGCAGCAAAACCTAAACACTAAGGCCCTTGCACTGCTATTACAGCTGTGAAGTCTGAATGTCACCAAAAGCAAAAAGGTCCTTGCACTGCTACTGCAACTGCGAAGTCTGAATGTCACTAAACAAAAGGGCCCTTGCACTGCTACTGCAGTGGAACCTAAATGCTTACTGCTACTGCAACTGTGAAACTGAAAGTCTCCAAATGCAAAAAGGTTCTTGTACTGCTACTGCAGCTGCAAAGCCTGAATATCACCAAAAAAAAGGGCCCTTGTACTGCTACTGCAGCCGCGGAGCCATACATTACTTATCATTACATTTCGTCTTTTAAATCAATTTCTAAGCATGATTCCCTTCTACTAAAACATCACCTTAAATATATTGCGTTTACAAAATCGCCTTTCCCCTTCTGTCTCTATTGATTCCATGCTTTAAACTCATATGATAATGCTTCTTACTTCAATTACTTTAACTAACGCTTATATCAGTCATCTTTAATAATCATAATCTTGACTAAGAAAAACCTGTATTGCACGAGACAATGCAACAGCCTTACAAAGACAGCCTATAAAAGGCTAAACCAACAAATTAAACAAGTGATTTCATAAAATCATCTGATCTTATAGTAATGATCCTTTGTTGCTTTTGTTGGCAGCGAGCTTTTTAATTCACATCCATATTGAGAGTAGATAACGATTGTCACAATAGGCGCATGCATATAAAGTAAAAATAATTAAGATAAATTAGTAAATACAGCAAACTAACAAGGAAATGTAAAAAAAAAAAAAAAGAATTTGATAAGTTTCATCATGTTAGTCGTTTGTAGCTTGAAACCCCTAAAATTTTTGATGCAAAGAAAAAATTATAAAAGCAAATAAAATAAAATAAACTTGATACTTAGAATCCTTTGTATCTTCAATGTAAACAGAATTGTTCTTTGATACCCGTATTAAAATGAGTCATCAAACCTTTTTGTTTAGCCCAAGATTTGATAAAAAACCAATTTAGGATCAAATATAGTATAGGTTACCTCTTTTTAAAAACTATTTAACTTACTAATTTTATATGATTATTTTATTATATTTATATTATAATTAATATTCTAATCAATATTAAAAAGCTAATTTAAAAATTATAGTATAATATATAGTAATTAATTTAAAGATTTTTTAAAGATTTTATTAAGGAGTAAGCTATACTATATTTGATCCCCAATTTATAAATCACCAACAAATCAATATCAGGAATTTTCCAACGCTTATGTATATAATTATATGGTAAAGACAGGAAATGGTACTCCTAACCGTGCTGATGTTTGTCGTGAAGCAGCCCAAGAATGGAATAAGGTTAAAAATAAGAATGAAACAGAAATTAATGTTATAATCAGGAATTATCTGGCTACGCCATTTGATCTTTATGATATACAAACAATGCAACCAAGATGTTCCACACCTCAAAAAAACTCGCCTCCGCCTCCTACGCCTATTGTTTCTTCATTATATTCAGTACCAAAAATCTCTGCCAATGCTTCAGCTTAAAAAAGAGCAGCAGATGAGATAAAGAATGCAGAGAAAAAGCTTTCAGAATTTGAACGAATGTATGAAATCACAACTGATTCCCAGCTTCTCCATGATATTTGTGAAAAAATAGAGGACGTTCGAACCATTATTAAAAATAACAAAGAAAAGATCGTTAAATTAAAGAGAAATGCAAATTATGCACAAAAATGCAAAAATAAAAAAAAAAAATTACTAACCGAAAGTTAAGAAGTAGTATAGTATAATAAACCAGATCGTCTCCCACTTTTTTTTGAGCATTCAAATCTGCATGAGCATATTCATGACTCTATAGAGTTTGGAGCAGCTAGTAAAAAACGAAGGAAAGAAGGGGTTAAAGTACGAATAGTCGAACATCTGTGGAAAAATCTTGAGGAAAATTATAATGTTTATATGGCAAGAACCACATTGAATAACTATATGCTACACCGCCAAGCTAACTCGATTGCAGCAAGAGCACACCACCATCCAGCATGGGTTGCAGTTGCTGGTGTTTCGCGTACAGAAATACGAGACCATCCTGATGGGCGCTATTGCCTTGCATCAGTTAAATGTGCAAAGCAGTTTGCTTCCTTCTTTGCTGAGGTGAGTGTCATCGTTTCTCAAGATGACAAAGCAAAGATAGGTTTGGGTGTGCCTGCAGTAGGTTAGATGTTCAATGCATTACAGTTGATCAATGAGCCTGTAAGGGTAGCGGATCATGATTTTTCAGCAGGGTTCGGGCAATTATTAATTCCATCTATATATCTTATGATCAAGCCAAATAAAACAAATGATGAATTAAGAACAGGGCAACTTGCTATTTTTGTACGCCATCAGTGGTCTCTTGGTACATCTGCACTTACACATATGCAAGACCTAAAATGTTTTACCCAAGATACTCAATACAATGACGTGTTAAAGACTAATAATGGAGAAATTCGACCTGTTTGGGTATTATTAGTCGATGGAGGGCCGGATGAGAATCCACGACATTTGAAAAATATAAAAATTTATTGTCAATTTTTTAAAAAATTCAACTTAGATTACTTAAATATTAGAACACATGCTCCCAGCCAATCCAAATACAATTCTGTTGAAAGGGGTATAGCAACACTATCTGACAAGTTAGTGGGTATTACACTACCAATCAATCACTTTGAAAAACATTTAGATACACAAGGAAATGTGATATATCCGGAGTTGGCTCTTCGAAATTTTAGATATGCAGGTGAAATTCTTTGTAATGCTTGGAATCGTGATTTAATTTTTGGAAAATGGGTGAATGCGAAATATGTTGAAGAAACTATTAATCCATTTAAAGATCTGCAATTTGAAAGTACGAAAAAAGAAAAAATCGAAAAACAAAAGCGACAAGAAAAACAAAAAGATCAAGATGATGAAAAAAATAACTTAGCAGAATGCTTTATCCTATGGTCGTGGATCGAAAATCATTGTAACTTGTGCCAATACTTTCTTAATATCAAACGGTGTACAGACATGAGTTGTTGTGGACCACCCCATGCAAGTGAAGTCATGAATTTTCTTCAATTAAATGGTGGTTTTTTTGCCTCCTATTACCAAAGGGAAAGATGGGCATTTTGTAAATCCAATCCACCTTCTTGAATATTATGATCACTTAAAAATTCCTGAATATGATTTACATTGCCCATCTCTTGACAAACTAACCTACTTACGTCTTTGTTGTCCTGAATATAAAAATATTTTTCAACCATCACTTTCTTGACAAATCACAAATGATTAAAGCATCCTGTTGGCCGTGGACGATCTAAAGGAAAACCAAAAAGGTTATTTGAGCAGAATTCTTTGGATGATTCTTGTGTTCTTCCATCACATGTGGTGCAAGTACGAATTGTCCAAGATAATGAAATTTTAAGAGAATATATGTTGGAAGAAGATTAACTATACGTGTGTCTATAGCTATACTAGTATGATAACACAGTTTATAATAGTTTTTCATATGTCTTGAAGGTAGAATAAAAGGACAAAAATGTTTATTAATGCTTATATACCTTCGTAAATCCTAAATTCAATAGATCTTAACTTCATTATATGTTTTTTACTTATAATTTTATTAAATATATGCTTATATATATACCTTGGATATTTAGATCTATATTCCCTTAGGAGAGAGACAGAAATCAGGTAATTTCAAGTTACTAAGAGGCTATACCCCCCACCCCCCACCTGATTTAAATATTAGCCAATTAAATTTAACTACAAAATATAGGACCTGATCGAATCACAAACCCCCCACCCCCTAAAAAATCAGCTGATTTCTGTCCCTCCCCTTAGTGCAATAGTATAAAACGATTATTATATGACATCTAGAGTGACTACGAGCATTGTTGGGTATTCTATATAAAATCATGATTACAGTATGCGTTTTGTATTTTGATTGTTACATAAACTACAGGTGTTACATTGGGGTGTGCGATACATATTCCAAATTTTTCATACATTAAAGAACAAAGTTACAAAGCCAAATAAGTCTTTCTATCGAAAAAAAAGATCATTTATTTGAAAAATTTTTTAAACGAATGAAGTAGCGATTACACGTAAAAAAGACCTGGAAAAAATGGATAATGTAAAAATATACTTCGTAACTTATATATAAATAATAAGTGACCAATTTAAATAGTTATACGAATTAGTAGTATTTAATTTTATTGGTCGATCTTTGTATAATCTAAAGTAAGATTTTTTACCCCCCAGTATTATACGAATATCAACCATATATAGTTAATTTTATTGGTCGATCTTTGTATAACCTAAGGTAAAATTTTTTTACCCTCCCAGCATGGTGAACATTCGATTTGATTGGTTAAAAAAAAAATCAATATGCATAATGTAGATCATTATATGAATCTAAATATAGCTGCTGCTTAATTAGAGTTTTATCGTGACTTTACTAGTGTAATTGCTAAAGATTTCAGCTTTTTTTTTTGGTCATTGCTTGCAGAGTCTTGAGGCTTTCATTATCTTAGTGCTACTCTTGGAAATTTGAACTTTCGTCGTTGAAAATTTTAAGTTTAGTTGTGTTCAGAATCTTCGCTGTCTTAATTAGAACTGTGAACATAGCACAGTAGTTAGAACTGAACATAATATAGTATAAACTAGTATAGTAGTTAGATTCGAACATTAAAACTAGACACAGCATGATAGTTAGAACTATACATAGCACAGTAGTTAGATCCAGGGCATTAGAACTAGATATAGCACGGTAGTTAGAACTAGACATTGCATAATTGTTAGAACTATTTAGAACTGGATGTAGCATGATAATTAGAACTAGACATAGCACAGTAGATGTAGTATAGTATTAGAACTAGATGTAGCATAGTTGTTAGAACTAGATATAGCATAGTCGACATAACATGGTAGTTAAAGCTAGACATAGAACAGTAGTTAGAACTAGGCATAGCACTATAGTTAGAACTAGACATAGCATGTAGTTAGAATTAGATATAGCATAATAGTTAAAACTAGACGTAGCATAGGTAGTTAGAACTGAACATAGTAGTTAGATTCTAACTGGATATAGCACGATAGTTGGAGACATTAAAGCTGAATATAGCACAGTAGTTAGATTCGAGGTATTAGAATTGGATGTAGTATGATAATTAGATTTGGACTGTTAGAACTAGATATAGCACGATAGTTAGATTTTGGATATTAGAATTAGATGTAGTATAGTAATTAGATTCAGAATGTTAGAACTACATAGTATAATAGTTAGATTCAGGATATTATAATTGGTGGTAATTAGATTCAGAATATTAGAACTAGACATCAGGATATTAGAATTGGATGTAGTATGGCACGATAGTTAAAATTGGGACATTATAACTAGATATAGCGTGGTAATTAGATTCGGGAAGGTAGTTAGATTTTAGAACTTTAGAATTAGAAGTAGTACAGTAGTTAGATTCGGGATGTTAGAACTAATATAGTATGGTAGTTAGATTTGGATGTTAGAATTGTATGTAGTATAATAGTTAGATTTTGTGATGCGGTATGATAGTAGTATGATAGTTAGATTTGGCATGTTAGAACTGAATGTGGCGCGATAATTAGATTCGGGATATTAGAAGCATGGTAGTTAGATTTGGGATGTTAGAACTAGAAGTAGTTCGGGATGTTATAGCTAATATAGTATAGTGGTTAAATTTGGGTATTAGAATTGTATGTAGCATGATAGTTAGATTTTGGATGCAGTACAGTAGTAGATTCTAGTTAGATTTAGTAGCGATTATTTGTATTTTTTTTTTTTTGAATAATAAAAATTGGGTTTCCTACTTTTTGTTCTTTTAAAAAAATTTTTTTTAATTAAGTAAAAAAAAAAAATCAATCATGTTCGAAATCGTTATGCGTAACAATTCGCATAACAAATTCGAAATAATCATCATCTAAAATTAACTATCTAATTCTAATTCTAGCTTTAACTCTAACGTACTAAACTAACCCTAACTCTAACGAACTAAACTAACCCTAACTCTAACGAAGTAAACTAACACTAGCCCAATACCAATTCTATCTAACCCAACACCAATTCTATCTAACCCAACACTAATCCTAAAACTTTTGACATAATTATTCTGAAAGAATAAATATCTGATTTTTGAGTGTATTCCTTTCCGTTTATATGAATAAACCAAAATCAGTAGTGTAAGAATTTGATTAACTATATTGCTGGAATGAAAATCTTTATGGGCTTCGTGAATTGTATTAAGCCCATCAGCTATATAATATAAGGTTGCTACTTTAGAAGCCAATCTAATTCACCATATTTACTATCTAACAATTTCCTGAGACTTCTCTGCTTTGCGTACTCCATAACCATTCTGTAGTTACTATCTTTTAGGCTCTTGCAAAATTGCCCTCATATTTATGTTGATTTTTAACCTAAAATATTAATTAGAATAAATAAGATTATTACACTTTAATAATAACTTATTTTAAACAAGCATCTATTTGTAATCGCTGAATAAAACACAGATGTTCTGTTGTATTGTTGACCAAGGAATGAGCTTTATTCAACTTATCGGTAACCCTTTTTTTTATAATGCGTTATGAACAAAAAAGCATGGACATTTTGTAGATAAAGTATTACCATATTATTAGTTGCTTGGGTCAACAGAAAAGGTGTTGAGTGGAAGCAAAAAAAAAGTTTAATACCCAACTAGGAAATCAGAATCTGATGTGGGTCCGAAGCAATAGTATTGCACTTTTGTTAAAAGGTGTAACTATGTGATTTTTGTATTGCTGTAAGCTAAAAATTTATAGAATTTTTTTTTTGTAATTATTTGTGCACACATACGTTGTTTGTATAAGTTAGTACACTGACTGCAGATCAGTCACAGAGCCAATCAAATCGAATGTTCGCTATGCTTATTACACAAATATTAATCACGCGTAGGCTATTAGTAACATTTAATTTGATTGGTCGATCTTGTATAACCTAAGTAAGATTTTTTTACCTCTTCCCCTAAAATATTACCTAATAAATGTCAGCACCCTTATTAGATAATAAATTTAATGACTTAGTAGATTGAACTTATTAAATAATTGTTTATTAAAAGCGATTACCACAGGATAGTATATTTAAATTGTATATGAAAAGATTATTAAATTTAATTTTTAAACAAAATCAAATAACTAATTTTTTTTTTTTTTTTTATGAATAGAGATGAATATTTCAAACTTTATATAATATAGTATGGGTTATTAGGAATTTAAATAACATGTATTATTTGTATAGTCTTTTCAAGTTAGAGGCATACTTCTTTTTCTTCGATAACTTTTGATTTCTTTTATCATATTGTTAATAGGATCAAAGTTTTTTTTTACACCTTTTGTCCATCTAATATCACTAGTTAACTTTTGTTCTTCAAGAAGTATAAGTATTTTTTTTGTTAGGGCTATCAATTCTTCATAAATATTATTATCTTCTTTTAATTCTACTTCTTGAATATTCTCAATCTCATTATGCATAGTATCTTTTATTTCTGGTTGCATATCGATAAGATCTTAATCACACTCAGTTAGAAATGGCGGTTAGTGATTTCTCTTAATACAATTAAAAAATTCAGTAGTAACTGAACCTTTTTGTTGTACTAAATGCTTACAAAGATTGAATCTATTTGTCAAATAATATGGATATCTACATATCCATTTATCTAAATCAGTTAGGTATATTTTGTTAATTTCATGTTTCGATAATAATTTCCATTCTGATTTGAATTGTTTTCACTATTTAGGTTTTTCTCTTCCAATGTTAAGCTGTTGCAACCTTTGAAATTGATAAATAATGACTTTTGTTATTAAGATATATACTACAAGATCTAAATGTGGCTAGAAAAATTTGTAAAGAAAATCTCTTTTAATAACTTTCCAATGGCCCTCTACAAACATAGTAGTTTTGAATATTGATATTTTATCTTCGCATACAGACCGAGCCCATAATAGCCATCTTTGGTTATTATACCATTCACCCCATAGATAGGGCCAAAGTGATATTAAAGATTTCTTTTTACAAAAATTATACATTTTCTGGATAGCGTTTTCATTGATTACACTTCTAGTTAAAAATTAACTATTACATATAGGATTTAATAGATGCAGATGAAGATGAGACTCTATTATCCTCCAAATAATATCACGATGTTCTTTAGGACAAAATTTGGGTGATTGTATAACACCTTCAAATGGAAATCGGATACCAAGTTCGGACAACGGATTAAAGGTGATGTTTCTTGGTACTTTGTCTTTTGCTAATTGTGTCATAATAGCTCTTTTAATATGCTATTTGCACAATTGAATTTTAATTCCTGGTCAGATAAAACGAGCAGCATTTATTTGTGCAAAGTCTTTATCTGTAAAAAAAAATGTGGCTTTATTTCCATTTTGCACAATTCATAAAGGAATGCATAAATTGTATCAGTTCGTACACCCTCTTCGCATTGATCATTTTCTAAAAACAGGTAGACTAAAGAAAAGCCGGTACCATTTATTTTAGCTTGGAAGCTATAAAGCTCCATTTTAAAGCTATTTGTATTATCTAAATACATATTATACTTTAAGATTAATTAATTTTATTTTAAAGATTTGTAGATAAAATAATACTTACATGTTACATCAATACCACATTCATATATGTTGGTATTAGTTTGCTTCAAATATTCATGAATTCCTGTTGTAATGCCTAAAGCACAGATGGTGTGAGTTTTTTCTAAGATTATAGTATATTCATTTTCTTTAAGCTATTCTATTGCTGACTTGAATGCATCATCATGATGCCTATATCGATTTTGTCCAAGTAGTGATCACTAAAAGTATATTTGTTTTTGTCGAATTGATATATTTATGCCTTCCACAACAAGCTGTACATATATCTTTCGTGGTAAGAGATTAATATTATTTTGAATAAAATCTTTAATTTCTTGAGGTACTGATACATCATTCAGTTTTTCATATAACAAATTATGATTTAGTAATATTTTTACTATATTTGTTGTTTGGTTAATAGCAATTTTAATATAACCGTTATATTCAAATTGATTCATAGATGGTATATCATGATACTTTGATGGATCTTCATGCTTTTTTGGTTTTTTTGCAAGAAAATCCTTTTGTAAACAGATATACCAGTACGTAATCGAATTTATTTCTTGATATGAATAATTATAATTCTACGAATATTCATCTGCATCTTCAATAATTTCAACTAACTCGTTAGTGATTTCTTTTGGTGGATTTTTGAACCTAAAGATGTCTACTTCACACTGGAAAAAGAATGGTGGTATATTTTCTGGATCTCTATTGAGTTGATATTGTGTTGAATATGTATTCAGAAGCTGTATAATATAATGATCAAGGTTAGCCAGCTCAATTGCTTCTAAAGTATCTGATTCACTAACTGTTTCTAAAATATTTGGTTCATCATTTTCATTATTTTCCTCAATTGGATGTTGTTTTCTTTTTACTTTAGTCATTCTTTCACGACAATTACTGCAAGTTCAATATTTTTTTCTTTACCATTTGATCCAACTCACATAAACTCACTAACAGATTTATTGTATCCACAATCAGTACAATCAGAAGTTTCCATTGTAATTGAAGAAAAATATATAAATAGGGTTATTTAAATTCAAGATTGATTGATTTTAAAGATATAAGATTATTATATCTGAAAAATATTTAATTTGAGGAATCTAAAAGCCAAGGTAAAATCATTCCTTTTTATATTTTTTGATAAGCTGACTCTTGATTATTTTTTCATTATATTAAATTTTGTGAAGCTGAAGTCCATAATAGTAATAACAGAATTTTCATACTAATCATTGGCTGACAATAATTCAGCCGAACTAATGTTGGCCAAATTATTGTTGACCAATACAATTGTATGCATTAATTTGTATACATACATATTCATATGTATAATTTCTATTTTATATGCATGGGTTTTATTTGATATGCATGGGCATATGTATGTATGTTTGTATATACATACATATATATGTATATTGACTGACATTACGGCTGTAGATTTTCTATTTTAATGTGTATAGACATATGTATATTGGCTAACATCAGTGGCTGTGGTTATTAATTTGTGTAATTTTCAATAATGATTCTTCTCTTTCAGAATTATTACAAAAGTTAGACAGTTTATTCACATTCTAAGAATATATTATTATTTATTTGTTTTCATTAAATTAAGTATATAAAGCATTATTAATCTAAGTATTAAAATAAGTATTTATGTTTATAAATATTTATATACTTTATTTTATTTATATTAAATTAGATGGGTTGGTAGAAATATTTATTAGTCTAAGCATTTAAAAAAGGCTATTCAAATATATAAATATTTCTTCATTTTACTCTCATTAAATTAAGTAAGTATAAAGAGCATTTATTAATTTAAATATTTAAAATAATTCATTCAAAAATATGAATATTACTATTTAACTTCATTTGATCATTTAATTTTATTTTGATCACACTAAATTAGGGGCATTTATTAATCTAAACTCAAATAATCAATTCAAACACATAAATATTTACTTAGATAAGTAGACATTTATTATTTGAGTATTTAAAATAATTAAATTCATAATATTTACTATTTAAATTTAATTTAATCATGCTAAATTAGAGGCATTTATTAATCTAAACTCAAATAATCAATTCAAACACATAAATATTTACTACTTAATTTTATTTATTCATACTAATTCAGGAGACAAGTAGTGATGCGAACGGCTAAAGCCAAGCCATGAGCTGAACGGCTAAGCTGAGCTGATCATCGGCTTGGCTATTGGTTTACTAATAAGGTATCGGCTCCAAAAATAGCTTGGCTAAGACTTTTGAAGCCAATCACTGACTCAGCTATGTGTCTACTAATAAAGTATTGACTCCTATTAGCCAATAGTAGATAATCTAGTATTGTATGTTCAACTTTATCGTATGAGGGTGATCGGCTTATAAATGGCTTGGCTTGAAGGTAATCGGCTTATAAATGGCTCGGCTCTGGATATAGAGCTGAAAGATCAGCTCAGCTTAGTAAATGTTAGCTATGAGCCAAGCCAAGCTAAGCCGTTCGTATCACTAGAGACAAGCACATTTATTTTATTGCAGTTTTCGAAATGGTTGAAAAAATTTTTCTTGAATATATTATATACTAGTATATCAGATTACTTAGTACATCAATTGAAGATCGATACTTAATTTACATACATACGTACTTATTATTTGAAACAATAAATTACTCATTGATTTTCAATTGATTTACTAAGTAATCTGGCATACTCATAAGTTTTTTTTTTTTTTTACCCAATTTTTAACCATTTCGAAAACTATGATAAAATAAGTGACTCAAATTCATAAATATCAATTTTACTTATGTTAAATTAGGTAAGTTAAAAGTATCTATTAAATAAGTATTTAAGATTTAAGTTTACAAATATTTACTATTAAATTTATTTTATTCACATTTAGTTAGATAGGTATGTAAAGTATTCATTAATTTAAGTATTTAAAAGAAACTACTCAAATCTATATATTTAACCTTTTATTTTGTTTACACTAAATTAGATAAATATAAGGTTCATTTATTAATCTAAATATTTAAAATAATCAATTCAAATTTATAAACATTACTATTACTATTTAATTTCATTTTATTCATTTAATTTAGATAAGTATCTAAATTATTTAAAATAATCGATTCAAATTTACGAATTTTTACTATTTAATTCTATTTTATTCGCATTAAATTAGTCAAGTATAAAGAGCATTATCTGAGTATTTAAAATGAGTAATTCAAATTTATAAACATTTACTATTTAATTTTATTTACTTATGCTAAATCAGAGGATATTTATTAATCTAAGTAACTAAAATCATCGATTCAAGTTCATGAGTTTTACTACCTAATTTCATTTTATTCGCATTAATTTAGAAAATAAAAAGCATTTATTTACAATAAGCAACTCAAGTTAGTAACTATTTACAATTTAATTTTACTAACGTTAAATTAAGTAAGTATAAAAGCATATTTAAATAAGTATTTAAGATAAGCTATTTAAGTTCACAAATATTTACTATTAAATTTTATTTTATTCATATTAAGCTAGATGAATATGTAGAATATTTATTAATCTAATTATTTATATTTATGCTAAATTAGGCGTTTATTAATCTAAATATTTAAAATAATCAATTCAAATTCATGAACATTACTAATTTTATTTTATTTATTTAATTTAGTTGAGTATCTAAAATTATTTAAAATAAGCGATTCAAGTTTACGAATTTTTACTATTTACTTTTATTTTATTTGCATTAAATTAGACAAGTATAAAGAGCATTATCTGAGTATTTAAAATGAAAAATTCAAATTTATAAACATTTACTTTATTTACTTATGCTAAATTAAAGGATATTTATTTATCTAAGCATTTAAAATCATCGATTCAAGTGCATAAGTTTTACTATCTAATTTCATTTTATTCGCATTAATTTAGGAAACAAGAAGCATCTATTTACAATAAGCGACTCAAGTTAGTAAATATTTAGAATTTAATTTTACTTATGTTAAATTAAGTAAGTATAAAAGCATTTTTAAATAAATATTTAAGATAAGCTATTTAAGTTCACAAATATTTACTATTAAATTTTATTTTGTTAGATGAATATATAAAATATTTATTAATCTAATTAT
Source organism: Racocetra fulgida (assembly GCA_910592135.1). Lineage (NCBI taxonomy): Eukaryota > Fungi > Glomeromycota > Glomeromycetes > Diversisporales > Gigasporaceae > Racocetra > Racocetra fulgida. The sequence goes on along the minus strand of CAJVPZ010000615.1, from coordinate 2,293 downwards.
TTAAAAGAAGCTACTTAAATTTATGAATATTTGTCCTTTTATTTTTTATTCATGCTAAATTAAGTAAATGTAAGTGTTTATGAATCTAAATATTTAAAATAATCAATTCAAATTCATAAACATTACTATTTAATTTAGAAGATGAGTATAAGAAGCGTCTGTTAATCTAAGTTCATTAATATTTACTATTAAATTTTATTTAAAGTTTTATTCACGTTAATTTGAATAAATATTAAGAACTTTATTATCCAAGTATATACTTTATTTAAGAAATTTCTATTACCACCATGGAAATTTGCAGAAATAATAAACTTTTATGGTGGAAGTTGATTGAAGTTTTTAAATAAAAATATTTCAAATATTTACAGTATTTTAAACTATTTTATTTTATTTACATTAAATTCATATGTACAAAAAAACATTGATTTTATTTTATTTGAATTAATAATATATATGTATTAGATATTTGTAGCAAAAAAAAAAATTTTAATAATTTATAAAGAAATTTTTTAAAAAAACCTGACCAGTCTGTTTAAAAGTTTTGTTATGAAAACCAAGATATTAAATTTGTGTAGCCTTATATATAGTTTCTTAATTTAAAAATATCAGTGATATTTTATTAAATATCAGTGATATTTTATTAAATAAGAACCATTAAAAAATTAGGTTTTAGCTTAAAAGCCTGATTTTCGAAAGAATTTTTTTATAAATACTAAGTACTATTTTATTAAGCATAAATCTGATTGGTCATCCAGATTAGCAATGCGTCATATTTGTTATGTGATAGTGAAATTTTAATAGTGATGCAGAGGTAGTTAACAGTACTTCAACTCTTAATAAATCTACTTTTTATTGTGCGATTCAATGTGATTCAAATTAAGTTTCTTAACAAGACGTTCGCTAGGAAGCTATTTAATTAGTAAAGAATTATATAGTTGGTTTATTTTTTTTTAAGTTTACTAATACCTGAAAATTCTGGTTTTATACATAAATATTTATATAATATTAATCCCAGAAATTATCAGAATCAAATATCCTTCTGCTTTCAAAGAAGACTGTCCCAAATTAGGAAATTATTCTGATATGGTTAAACTATTGTTCAAGAAATTTTTTTATGTTTTGTAATGACTTTTTAGGAGGCTCAGGTAACTTATCCACTCTAAGAAACATGAGCAAGCTCACTAAGTGAACTTGAAGTCTTTATACTGTACTATAACAATATCAACTTAATTTCTCTTAATCTCTCAGCCTTCATATTCAATATATCTAACAAAACCAGAACCAAAAGCAAGCAATGCAAAGAATATGGAGCTACTAATTCGAAGTTTCGTACATTAAAAAATGAAAAATAGAGTAAGGCTGAAAGAAACAGCTTGATAAAGGTAATATGAAAGGATAGTATTATGTTATGTTACAAGTGTTATATAGATTTAGTAAAAAATCTATTACAAAGAATTAAAAAAGAGGGTGTGGCGATTTAGTGTAGTTGGTAAGTTGTCGCACTCCCAAGCAGCAGGACAAGAGTTCGAATCCTACTGGCGACGAAATTCGAATTTGCGGAAATGCGTTACGGTAAAACTGTATAATATATCGATTAGGTAAACATCCGTGACTTTGGTCTCACCAACTCGTATTGGGAGGTTGTGGAACGTAGTGTAATATATGAGTTACACGAAATCCGAGTGAAGCAGCCAAATAAATCCAAGGGATCGGGGGATACAGAAGCCCGCTTGAGACGTCCTGCGTAGAGAGGTAGTACAGATCTTCGACAGTGCTATGTAAAGGATTATCATCTAGGGAATCAGACACCGTAGGCAAACTGAATGAGGACCGAGTGTTTGGCAAGCACTATACCAACCAGGCCACCAGATTAGCCAGAGAAAAAAAGGATTCATTCAGAATACCAGAGGACGCCCACTGGTCCCTTCTAGGCCATCTGGATTGGGAGTTTGGGGCACCGACGGTTGGCATCGTAGTACTGTTGATAGTCCGTAAAGTGGATGCTGGGGTTTGGGTAAACTTTGCAAGGACACAGAGTAGGTAATGGTAGTGGAGTTAAAAGCCGCAAGTACTTGGTCGCGGCCTAGGCGTAAGTTACTGAAAATCTAGATGATACATGTGTGGGACATGGACTGCTTTAGTAGGTTTACTATGAGGATAAAGTAGTTCTAAGGGGCTTTAGCGGCAGTTCTCTCTTTGGGGAGAATATCCCAACGGTGCTAAGTTGATCAGAGGGTTTAATTGGGTAACTCAAATAATAGTGGGTTACAGGTACGACATCTAGTGTAGTTCA
>CAJVPZ010000614.1:0-18038 GCA_910592135.1 Racocetra fulgida | reverse complement strand
TGATTAACTCTATACAAGTTTCTGAATCATATTACAAACCACAAATCAAATAGATGAGGAAAGTCTGTTTACTTTAGATATATTGGTTGATTGGCACGATAGTTGGCATGATGATAGTTAGTCGAAAACTATATACAAGTTTCTGAATAATATTTTAAATATTGAAACAATAGTTAGATAATAATAGATGAATTGTTGGTGTAATAATAGTTAGATAGATATAAAGCTATTGATTAACTCTAGAATCATGTTTTAGCATAATGTTAGATGATTATAAAACAATAATTTAATAATGTAGTCAAATAATAGTATTATACAATGTTTTGATTTCATATTAATTTAAAAGTACCAAATTTTATATGATTAAGTATTATTTTTGTGACATTAATTATATGCTATAAGCCGATTTTTTTTTTCAGTTATTTGACAATTACAAGTTCTAAAGTAATTATAGTATAAACTAGTGATTGAACCCGTCTCAAAAAGTACAACCCGGGTTACCTGACGGGTAGACCCGCGGGTCACCCGAGTAGACAGACAGATCTACTCGGGTACAAAGATTACCCATCAAACCCAGGTCAGAATAAAAATTTATTAGATCTTTAAGATCTTTAAATGCTACATCATATACAAGATCCTCTTTAATATAGACACCGTAAATACAAACCAACTACAGGATCTTTGCATACAATCTTAAGTTTACCTTGTTACAATATAAGTGCTCAACTGAATACTATACCTGGATCTATTATAAATTTTATAAAATGGGTATAATAATAGAACCAGGCCTTATATATAATCCTTTATAGTAGTAACTTAAAGAAAAAAATAGATTAATGAACTTTGCTAGCATTGGTGTAGTCGTTGGTGCAATACCTTCAATGATGGGTTGAGCTATATGTACAAATAACTTGGAATTAGGCGCTTGGATATTAGGTGCTAATTTTAACTTTTAAACAATTTTAGAGTTAAAAGACTCAAAAGTGAGTAATAAACTATATAGTATGCTTTATTTTAAAATAATAAACTATGCTAATACATTTTTTTTATTTTAATTTAATACAGCATATCAAAATATCCTTATTTCTACGTATAATATTTATTCCAATATATTTATCGACCCCAAACATTACAGTATTTACTATTCCGTTTAACAAATAATAATTTACTAACCATTTCAGATGATAATCGATTTTTTTTAGGAGTAATATGGTTTCCCGCATCTGAAAAAAGACGTTCACTTGAGACAGAAGTTGCAGGGATTGACAAATACTTGTGTGCAATTTTACTTAAAATAGGAAAGGAATCTTTTTTAGTACACCACCAATTATAAACGTCCGTATCCAAGTTTGAAAGTAGGGTAATGGATTCATTTAGATAATTGTCAATTTCAATTTCTCGATTAATTTGGCTTCGACTTTACTAAGAACTTTTTTCATAAAGGAAGGTGCCAATAAAGAATAGGTTGTTTTAATAGGCTCGGTCAATTCATCGGTTAGTAAACTTCTAAATTCAGTACGTAACAACCCAATTATATTATTTATCGTTATATTTGACCATGCGCTCATTGATTTGAATCACAGATCCAGTAGGATAGCGATTAGTCCTATATCCTCTGAATCATCTCAATAATTACAGAGAGAAGTATAGATCACTTCTCAGATGTTTGAGATTATTTTCTTATTTGAAAGTGGTACTTTGTACCCCTGCGTAGTTGATTGTTGGGGTGTATCATTTTCTGAAATTTCATCACTATCGTTGTTATCTGAGAATAATATTTCATTTAAAATTAACAAAAAATTTTATTAATTTTTATTTTTTAAATTAATTAAATATTCATTTAACTTTATTTTATATATACTATTATTGTCATTAAGGGTTTTTTCAATCTCATCTAATGAATATTCAACATCAACGAAGCTAAGCTTTAATGCCTCGATGCTTATGTTAACGACTGAAAGATGGGATATTTGATCCCACTGAGATAAGTTGTAAATTCATCAAATGGTTCAAGTGTTTCTACTATTCCTTCTAATAACTTCCACTCATTTTCCTTAGGCATGAGGAGGTTTAACTTATTAGAATCTTCTTTAGTACTGTTATCAGATTGCAAATGTAAAGTTGCAGAGAGCCATTCGATTGCTTTACATAGTGCTAGAAGTCATTTCCATGACTTATAAGTTGAGTTTCACCGAGTTTTACTATCATTGATAGTGCGTAAAATTTTTAATTCTTCCTCCTCAAAAACTTCTAAACTTTCATTTTTCATTTCTATTTCAGGTAAATTGTTAGAATCATACAATTGAATTGCCTTTACATTGATATTATTATGACGAGATAGTTTGGATGATCGGAAAAATTTGATAAGTTTACGGATTCGTTTAGTATATGGTTTAATGGTTTTTAGGGCTTGATTTACAGTGAGTTAAAGTGTATATGCAAAACAAGAATGATGTTCTACACCACCCCAAAACCTAATAGCTTTTTTCATATTTGCCCATTGTCTGTTACTGCACAAAATATTTTTTCAAATAACTCATATTCACTTATTTTATTATATAAATAATCTTTTATTCTTTCACCCTAATGAGGATGCTCCATAGGTTCAATAGCTAACATTACATCACGTACCTCAAAGTTTGAAGTTAGCTAATGAAGTGTCACCCCAATATATCCATCATTATTGGAGATGTTCACAAGTCTGTAGTTACAGAGGCAGTTTCACAGGTGTTAGAGATCAATTTTTTAAGTTCTAACACTCCTTTTTGATAGGCAATAATGAGGTCTGTTTTAATGCTTTTGTAAGTTAGTGGTATGAATACCAGGTCAATACAATTAATCATTTTTCGATAACTTTTTCTATAGACAATGCTAAATGGTAGAGCATTAGTAACTAGCCATTCAGTTGTGACTCTTTTTAATTCGGCTTGCTTTGGTGCATGATGTGGGGTTGCTTTTTTTACCATTTCATCAAGTTGCAACTGACGTTTTTTATCTGAATTTGCATGAGGTTCCTCATCTGGCGACAAAATTTCATGCTTTAATAAGAGATGTTGTTTCATATTTCCTGTTCCACCATTATGCTTATAACTTGTTTGACATTCAACTTCTTCACCTTTTTTCAAAGTAATTATTTTACAAACGTTATGTTCATCTATAGTTCGAAAGTAATCCCAAACATAAGACTTTTTGGCCGTTGAATTAATCGGCTTAGTAATATTTACTTTGATCTTTTTTGGATTGGGTTGATCTGCAGATTCTTTTGCATTTTTCTCCTGGCAGACATATCAGAAAGGTCGCTAATTTCTTGAATATCATCACTTTTATCGTAAATGGATTTATCATAGGTTTTCTCATCAGAAATGTATTCATTATCGCTATTCATAATTAGGCGTGGATTAAAAAACTTTTGACTGGGTCTTTTTCTTGTTTTATATTTATGTAAAGATAGAATATAATTACTAATATATGACTATTATTTTTATTTTTAGTTTGAACTTGAGTTATATTATAATAATTAATATAAGCAAATCAACAATATGATTAGAAGAAATATTATGAGATTTTAAAATTAATAGAAGTTATTGCAAATGTTTTTGGAATCAGTAATAAATGTGTATATAATTTGATCTAGTTTTAACTCAGAGTATCGAGGAATTGCTCAACTCAAATACTAATATAGAATTAATTTGATCAAGGCAAGGAAACGTTCTTTATATATATAATTTTGATTATGTGATATTTAGACATTGAATATCCAAAGCCTCAAACTTTCATGTACGAAAACAAAGCTTTGTTTTTTATTTCTATTCCCTCAATTTGCAAGTAGCCTAAACCGCACCAGTCATTAAACCCAAAGAGATTCTATAAAAGTATCATTTTAGCACGGATTTTAAGATTATATTGGTGAGTTTTTTGCAATTATTTCCTTTTTCTACTGCAAAGACTCTATATTATTTTTATTTTTATTTTTTAACTAAGTAGCAATCTTGTCTGTATATCTTTATTATAATAATATATGATTACATTTTTATATACAGTAGTTTATTAACGAAAGTACAACTAGCCACACGTATAACTTTAGTTATTATCTAATTAAGGGTTCCACCTAGTGATGTGCTATTTATATGATACCTGAATTTTTTTAGCATACAGTACGTACAGTATGTACAGTATATATAGTTGTATAGTGTATATAATATACATAATATATATAATATATATAGCATTTATAAATAAGTTATATGCAACATTTTGCAAGAAACAATTCTTGTTAGAGTGTGAAAGACTGTTTTATAGTCAAAATTTTGAGATAGGGATACTTTTATAATTTGTTCTAAAACATTTTAAAAAATTTTTGCGTACTGTACTGTATATAGTATATCTCTAGTTCCATCTATAGATTACCCACTAGATGCCATATCTAAGACTCGCCTCTGGGTCCTCTATTTAAACTTTTTGATTTTCAATCCTATTTGCATGAATATGCGATACTTACATTACTATTAAGTGCCAAATCAGGTAAGGACTGTTTGATTACTATTTATATCAAGTACCACTTTATTGGATGTTACTATGTATCGATAATTCTGCAACTTATCCTTAATGCAAACTACTAAGTATAGTATCAAGATTATTATTTTATCCAATTTCAGTATATCCCGTATCTATTGAAACTAGTTTTTGTATCAGAGGTATTCGAATTTTGGTAAATCTATTTCTTTTCTATAATTTCCGTTTATGTTTGCCATATTATCTGCTAGTATGCTTTCTTTCTATTTCTGGTATATTCACCACTTCTCTTACATCAAACACCAACTCTCTATATTGAGAGACTTCTTTCTGATAACTTCTTTATATACTAATTTTTTTATTTATATAGACTTAGCCACAGAGCTTTGTGTACATTCATATGCTTCCATAGATTACAGAGTTTTGCCTCCAGCTAGAATTAAACTGTTGACCTTGTCTGTGGAAGGAGAGGCATCTAGACCACTAGGCTATGAGATCCCATTTCTGACTATATTATTTTTTTAAAACTGTTTATTAAAAATATTATATAATATACAACTACTACAGTACTATTATTTTCTAATAACTATACTAATACTACACTAGTCGAATATAAGAAATTTGACCACCAAATAAAATGGCTGAATCGATCTGAATTCGACTATCAAATATTTGGCTGATATTATACCGAATGATAGAGTAAATCAGTAGCTAATAGATAGTTGAATGCTAATAAAAAATTAGCAATCGAATTTAGATTGAAAATTTCAATCAACAATCGATTGACATAATAAAATCGACCTGTAATCAACGACCAAATACTTATTAAATCAGAATAAAATTGGTATAAATTTAATAGCTGAATTCAGATCGATTCAGCTATTTCATTTGGTAGTCGATTAATTATAATAAATCGACTTCTAATCAACTACTGAATACTTATAAAATTCAGAATAAATCAGTATAAATTTGATGGCCAAATTCAGGTCAATTCAGCCATTTTATTCAGTAGTCAATTAATTACAATAAATCAACTTATAATTGATACCAAATACTAATAATCAACAACTGCTTACTAATAATATTTAGTATAAATTCGATAGCTGAATTCAAGTCGAATTGGCTATTTCAATCGATTGTTAATTAATAATTGACAATCGATTACTAATAACATTCATACAAATCGAATTCTGGATAATTTTAATATAATATAAATTTATTAAAACAAATTAGATACAAATTTAAGAAAAAAGAAAAAAACTAAAAGTAAGAAAAAAACAAAAAAAAAGAAAAGAAAAAGAAGTGAATAAAATTTGAAAAAAAACAAAAAAAGAAAGAAGAAAAAATAAATTAAACCCTTCATTTTCTTGAAGGTTCCTCTATAGTATTAGAAGCTAGTCTTTTACTACAACTTTTGGCACTCTTCCCTTCATCATCATCACTCCTCCATTTACCATTATCATCAGAACCCTCATTCTTATCTGCTTTTAACTCATCCTCTTCTTCCTTTTTCTCATTTTTCTCTTCTTTCTCCTTACTTATATCATCATCATCATCATCATCATCATTATATTCATCTCTTACAGCCTAATTAGTTATATTAACGAGTTAAGGAGCCATCAACATATATGAGCTTTGACAGAGACGTTTGGAATTAAATTGTATGGCTATATCGAGGATACCATACAACAAATCGGTTAACTATTAAAATAAAAAGAAAAATCAACATGCAAATAACAAATTAATTACATTAGTATTCTTGTTATCACTATTTGACTGATGTTTGATATGTCAAATGATATGCTATATATATCATTTGACATATTGAACATCAGTCAAATAGTAGTTAAATTTTTGCTAGTGTAATAAAAAAAAAATTTATATTTTTTTCGACCTCCAAGCCAAGCCATGGATATTAACATACAAATAACTTCTTTCATCCGTTTCTTTACTGGGGTCCAACATCTTAGATGAATGGATGTCATTATTGACTAAAACTTTGATTAATTCTTTCATATCATAGCTAGAAAATCAAGTATCATTCTTTGAATAAAGATACTTGAATGCTGAAGCTTGCTGAGACATTTTCTGTAAAATTAAATTAAAATATTGAAAACTAAAATTTAGTAAATTATGACTTAAATTAATCTAAATTCAGCTAAATCGATTTTTTATGACTTAAAATCGACCTAACTGAATTTAGATCGATTTTAAGTTATAATTTATAATATATATATATAACTTATATATTGCCTCTTCAGTAGTTTTTGTGAATCCGTTTATCGAAATGCATGCTTTGGGTTGGATTCTGACATATACCCCGGATATTACAAAACGATTTGAGATGCTGTCTCAACATGTTGGCCAACTTGGTCTAATTAGTACCATATTTCTTCTTCAAAAGCTCTACTAGTGTAGAGATCATATTTTGGCTTAGTCGATCTTTTTGTTCGTTCCACTTTAACTCATAGTTAAGCCCAAAATTTCTACTTCTTCATTGAGAATAAGAAAGAGTTCACTCTATTAATAATAAATTAATTTTGATTTAAAAAAAATAAATATAAATTTATGTCGAATATAATTAGTATATGTCAAATATAATTAATTACAGCATTAATATTATTAGTTTTAAATTTAAAAAAAAATATAAAGAAATATATATATACTCAAAGAGCTTTTCTTCTAGCCCTATTATTTTCAAAACTGAGTTGGCTTGCTACTTCTTCGTCACTTGGAGGAGTAGGCCTTATTTGCATAGGCCTTTTTTGTGCAGCTGAAGCTAACGAGCCTTTAGCTGCACTTTCTTCTAGCCATTCGCTCTGATCTGAAGTTTGGTGCTTTAAAATTTGTAAAGTCTCGATGTCTTTGGCAAGGGCGGAATAGGAACTTCAAAAAAGTTGGACCATATCTTCTAGATCTATAATTTTTCAGTATTGGTCTCTCTGAATTCTATGTAGATCATCGATTTTACTTCACAGTAGTCAATTTTCTAATATTAAAAAAATAATAATAATAGTAATAATAATAATAATAATAATAAAATATCAGTTATAAATCAGTATGAATTTGATCACCAATTTTTTTTATTAACTAGCCTCTTTGGCTCTAGGATTTTTATTCAAGTATTTTGAACAGGGAGCTCACAGCGGAATCCAAATTATATTAGAGAGTACAACTAACTACACGTGCGCCTTTTGAGCACCTATTTAAGTAGTCTGCGTATGGTATTACATCGTAGATTCTACACTAGCTGCTATACCTATAACCCAACTAGGGGATTACCTATTTAAACCTTCTGTAACGTACACATCCCCCTTGTATCACCAGAATATCTCCACTATATTTGTCAGTCAAGAAGTTCTGGATGCTTACTGTAGCCTTAGGACTAATTTATCCTCGAGGCATCGTTGCTAAAGCTTTCCGTACCCACAATCTGGCTAACCTAAACTTTTGATAATTTACGCTAAGTCCAAGGACAAGTACTTGCGAGCCGAGACTACTACCATTACCTACTCTTGCCCTTATGAAGTTCACTCAGACCCCAGCACCCACTTTACAGACTACCACCAACTTTCCTGGCACACCAACAGCATATCCAAACTTCTAATCCAGATGGTCCGGATGGAACTTGCATCCTCTGATATTTTGATGAATCCTTTTCGCCATATACACGTGGCCTGGTTGATGTGGTGCCTTGCCAAACACCCAGTCCTCGTTCAGTTAGCTATCGGGTCTGATTGCCAATGATCTTCTTTTATGTAGTACCATTGAAGATCTGTACTACCTCTCTATTCGGAACTTACCAAGCGGGCTTCCGTATGCCCAATCCTCTAGATTTATCTGGATACATCACTTGGGTTTCATGTAACTCTTGCATTACACTACTGTTCCGCATCCTCTCAGTACTAGCTGGTATGACCAAGGTTACAGATGCTGATCTGTCAGATTATATACAGTCTGCTATAACACATTCTATAAAATTCGAATTTCATCGCCAGTGGGATTCGAACTCTTTTCCTGCCGCTTGGGGGTGTGACAACTTACCAACTTCACTAAGTCGCCACACTCTTAATTTGACCACTATTTAAGAAAAATAGATATATATATATAATAAAAATAATAAAATAAATTAGTTACAAATTGGCATGAATTCGATCGCCATTTTTTTTTAAAAAAAAATAAATAAATTGGCATATTTTAATTATTATTCAAATAAGAAAGAAAAAAACAATTATAATATCAGTATATATTTGGCCACCATTTAAGTAAAAAAGGAAAGAAAAAAATTAGTAAATAAAACAAAAAATCAGATATAAATTGGCATATTCAAATACTTAAAAAAATTTACCATTTTCCAGTCTTCGATTGTTTTCTGCTAAATCAAAATTAGCAAGAGTTCCAATCGTTCACTATTTCCACTTCAGCTTCTGCTTCTTATAGTTCTCAGTGATGAACGAGGCGAATGAGACAAATGAGGAGAGGTGGTTCTTTGTGGAGAAATAACTACTGTGGGCTGGATCGGAGTAGTGGATGATTGAGTTAAAGAGGTTGTCGAAGTAATGGATGGTTGGGTTGAAGGAGTGGTCAAAGTACTTGATTGTCTGATCGAAATGGTGGTTTGTCTGGTTGAAGAGGTGGTCGAAGTGGTGGATTGTCTGGTCGAAATGGTGGATTGTCTGGTTAAAGTGGTGGATTGTCTGGTTGAAGGAGTGGTCGAAGTGGTGGATTGTCTGGTCGAAGTAGTGGTTTGTTTGGTTGAAGGGGTGGTCAAAGTGGTGGATTGTTGAGTCAAAGTAGTAGATGGTTAGATCGAAGTGGTGGATGGTTGGGTTGAAGGAGTGATAGATAGTTGAGTCAAAAAAGTGATAGATGGAAAGTAATAGATAGTTGAGTCAAAGGTGTAGTGGATGGTTGAGTCGAAGAAGTTGTTGTGGGTAGTTGAGTCGAAGAAGTTGTGGAAGTAGTTGTAGATGGTTAGGTTGAAAGAGTTGTGGATGGTTGAGTCAAAGGAGTGGCAGAAGCTGCCAATTGAGAAGATTGGGTTGTTTGTCAAGTCCTTTTTGTTCTAGCCATGGTTAAAAATAATTTTTTTTTGAAAAACAATCTAGTGAAGTTTGGAGAAAGAAAACTTGGAAGAGAGAAAGTTGAAAAAAAAAAGTGTTCGATTTGATATTATATTTATGAAAATTTTTTAAATTCTGCTTACATTAAAAAAAAAAAATCAATATAGTAAGGGAGTCATTTAACAATTACAAGTTCTAAAGTAATTGTACAGAGTTTATACTATGATTACTTTAGAACTTGTAATTGTCAAATAACTAAAACAAAAAATCGACTTATAGTATATAGTTAATGTCATAAAAATAATACTCAATCATATAAAATTTGGCACTTTTAAAATCAAAACATCGTATAATACTATCATTCGACTACTTTATTAAATTATTGTTTTATAATCATCTAATATTGTGCTAAATATTATTCAGGAACCAACTTAGAGTTAATCAATAGCTTTATATCTATCTAACTATCATTACGCCACCAATTCATCTATCATTATCTAACTATCGTCTCAATATTTAAGAAACTTGTATATAGTCTTTGACTAACTATCATTGCGTCAACTATTGTCATGCCAATCAACCAACATACCTAAAGTAAACAGACTTTCTCATCTATTTGATTTGTGATTTGTAATATGATACAGAAACTTGTATAGAGTTAATCACTTCTTTGCCTAACTATCGATTGTCGATTTGTGATTTGTAATATGATTCAGAAACTTGATCAATTTTCTGCCTAACTATTGATCGTCAATTTGTGGTTTGTAATATAATTCAGAAATTTGTATTATATAGAGTTAATCAATTATCTGACTAACTATCAATTATCGATTTGTGGTTTGTAGTATAATTCAGAAACTTGTATTGTATAGAGTTAATCAATTCTTCGACTAACTATCAATTGTCGATTTGTGGTTTATAATTGTAACTATTAGATTTTTTTACTCCTATTCTTTTCTTTTCTCTTTTTTTTAATATTAATATTAGTGTTAGTATTTTTTTTTACTTCTCTATAAGAAAATATTATCAGATTGGTAATATCCTATTGTATGACAGTAGTCTGATATAGTCTTCAGAATAGGTAGTCTTCAGATTTTCTGTTGATTTACCATAATATATATTTGTAAATTTATTTAACTAGTGCAACAGATCGCTTATAAGTACTTCGAAGTAATTGCAGGATGTTAGGTCTAAATATTAAGCTCAACATTTTATACAGCCTGCAACAAAAAAAAAATCTTAATAAAGGATTACTGACAAGACTACCAAAGTTAAAAAAAAAGTATAATATACTTCTAAACTCTGAAATCTAAATAAACCTTGATCACTATGGTAGGTTTTAATTATATTACAATTTATTTTAACATTGTGCCTAAATCTCTAGTCTTAATATTCTCTAGATTTAAAATTTAAATATAATTTTTTTCTGTATATAGTCGTTCTCCTATACAATTACACAGTTGGGCACATAGTAAATTTTTTTTAAAATATGCTTATATAGAGGTTGTGCTTATAAGGAGGTCTTTTTATTATAAATTAAATCATAGTTTGGTCTAAATATAAATGTAATTATATATGGTGTGATTATATAAAAAATGACTATATAGAAGAATAACTATATCTATTTTTGCAAAAAAGTTTAATTAAATTTTAATAAATTAGAGGTATAATCTCACAATAAAAATTAAAAACTTAATAAATAGAATTTTTTAATTTTGCTATATTATACACAATCTGATTTTTGTTATATTTGCAATATATTATAAACTTGGATTTATAAGCTAATCAAATCAAATATGATTTAATAAAAAATAAAATAAAAAATTGTTAAAGCTTTTAGAAAATATATTCTCAAATTACTTCAAATTATATTTTATTATAAATGAAGATTAAAGAACATAAGTACATTTAAGATCTTGAATTCGAAAAAAATAAAACATATTCATTTATTTTAAATTTTCATTTAAAAGTTGTCCAAATTAAAAGAGCCAAAAACTAATTATTTGGATTATTTTAATTAAAATTGCATCCTTGTTCAATAGTTTTAAAAATAGTAATACTGTATTAAAAATTGTCATATATATAACAGAATCAGATAATTACAGAAATTAATTGTAAGCAATATAATATGCCCAAAATGATTGTTTGTTACAAAATTTTGATCACATTCATAATTTTTATTGGTTAAATATTTGTGTTATAAAAAAAAATAAGAGTACTGCAACTGTTCACAGAATAGATGTATATAGATTATCTCAAAAAATGTGTAAATAACAAAATCTACAATGCGAATAGTAGTATGTACTCTTAAATAAATTTGAAAAAGATTATTTATGATTAAAGTTTATATTTTTAATATTAAATAAATTAGAAGACTAGATAATGTTTAATATTATATAATTTAATAATATACTATAATTTTTATATAATCCTATATATTTGCATAATAAGCAACATGATAGAAATTAATTTCTTATTATACAAGAATGTTAAAAAATTTTACAAATTATCTTTAATACTTAAAAGGTCTATGATGTTTTCCAATAAAGGATTTCCGCCAAGTGTTTTAATTTTTTCATGAACCGAGTTTTCAGTTTTTGCCAAATAATTACGAGTATATTCAAAAGAACCGGTATCATTCATTATATTGATAGCATATTGTTTTAAATCAATAGAAGTTGTATGCTGTTTCAATATATCTAAAATATTATGAATTAATATGGTTAAAGACAAGTAAATTCTTAAAAGATTAAAAAGTGAAAAGATAATATCAGAATAAGGATACTGATTAATCTTCTATCATTAGGATCACTATGAATTGAATGTATAATAGGGAAAGAGAATTTTCCTTCAGTTAAGTCTTCACAAAAACCTTTGTTATCAGCATACTGTATAAAAATTTAAAGCATTTAAATTAAATATTTGAGATAAATAAAATTTTACATATGTAATAAGGTACCTTTTTCGATTGCAAATTCATATAATCATCACGAATCTGAAAATGTATGCCAATATCATCAACTAGTGGTACGTAATCTCTGTTTAAAAAATATTATATAAATAATGCTTGAGTGAAATATTATTTAAAATAATTAAAAATAAACCAAAGAAAAAATATATACATCTTTGACTTGCTAGAAAGTTGCATAAGTCTAATAGCAAATCTTAACAGACCACCAGTTTCTGAATGAAGAAAAATTACAATATATATTTTAAGATATATTTATGATATATTCATGATATATTCATGATATATTCAAATAAAATTAAATCATACTATTTGAAACCATTTCAATGAATTCAGCTTCTGAAGGGCATGTCAATGTATCTCTCCAATGTAATTCCATTCCTTGACCGCGATGCAAGTTTATTAGTTCAGCTAGAAAAAAAAATAATAATAATTAAATAAACTCAAAAAAAAGACGGATTCTAATAATAATATATGGATATATTTACACGTGTAAATTTTGAGCATTTCCGAATTATCAAATTTTGTGAGCTCATTTAAAGCAAGGAAATAAACATAATTCGCGCAGTTTATAGTTGCAGGTACACCGTATATAGAGTGAGCAACTATAATAAAGAAATAAGTTAGTATATGAATTAAACAATACATCATTATTGTGAAAATCACTCACCAGGAACACCACGGCGTAAAACCGAATCGTCTTCTACGTCATCGATTCTATATTTGAAAAAGAAAGTTAAAAAAAGAATTAACAATTCTTTATAAAAATTATTGAAAGTAGTTACATACAATAAACTGGCAGTGTGCAACATTTCAACAACAGTGGTAATAGTAGACAACTTGTCTTTGGGCACTTGAAGCCAATGATCGAAAGCATCGATCAACTTGCCCCTAATGTCTTTTCCAGGATTAGCTATAAGATAATTATAAGGCTCTAATAAAACCTTTTTATTATCATTCAATGCAAACACCGAGAAAAAACCAACAATTAGATTAACAGCTTTAGCATTAGAATATTAGAGAGCATCGCGTGAGAAATTCATTACCTCATCAACCGACAAAGAGTGCATAGTAGGTCGAAAGGTGGACGAATCAAGTTTTCTGTGCTTATGATTCATTTTTTTCAAAGAAAATATGAGACCAAGAGAGAGATTGCGGAAATGAAATATAAATTGAATCAGGATGTAACCGATAAATGAATTTACTATTCGGGAATTTACACACTATATCGATATCAACATTCTCCCGTATATAGGATCATGAGAACCAATCGGATCAAAAAATTGGAAACTTGGATTACCCATAAATATGTCCCTTGAATACTTAATTAACAATAACCTTGTTTTACTTCTTTGTGATTTGACAACTTAATACAATACTGTAATAATGGTAAGGCATTAACCTATTAGAATAAAATTTCAGACACTACTGCATTAACGATAAGCAGCAGAGATTGAAAATAAAAAAAAAAGCTAGATAAATTTATTTATTGGTAAATTACGTACGTACGTATGTAACTTTGTTATTTGCAGATTGAATCGACAGCCTGGGTAACGTTTTTGCAGATTGATAATCAACCTGGGTAACGTTTTACAGTATGACGTAAAGTTTTAATCATGCGTGTTTCCAATCAAAATGTTTTTCTTACCACAATGTTGTTTAAATAGTATTCGATTAATATTAGTAAATACGTACTATACGAATAAAAAAGACAAGATTGTTTTTAGTTTAATAGCGACTTACATCCTGCACATATATAAATAATAGAAACCTAACACTAAGGCTTATAAATACTAAGAGTAGATTTTTATTTGGCGTAAATGAATTAATGCTATCCAATGATCGTCTCTTCAAAAGGAAATACTAGGCCTGACAAAAAAATTATCAAATTGCTATTGGTTTTGTTACATTTTTATTTTTAAATACATTTAGCCATCTTCAAATTTCTTCCTTTAGAATTCACAAACTTTGATAAAAATTATTATCCAAATGTTAAAAATGCTTAATATGAATGCAAAATTAGATTACGTTCAGAAGTTCCTAATGTTCAATGGATATCAAAAGCAATAAATCAACTTCATTATAACAATCATAACTTTAAATTGATTATGCAATGATTATAATGAAATCCATTATTATTCTCCTTATTTATTTATATACTGTATGTATGTGAATGATATTATAATAATTTCCATAATAAAATACTTACTTAAGCATTCGGTGACCATTTTTTATTATGTATTCAACTTAAATTCATGTTTTTAGCAATGCTTCACGAAAGTGGGACAATAAGTAAAGAATCTTGATTTTGATAATGAATTTGACTGTTTCTGTAATTTATGCAGTAAATATTAAGTCTAAAATATGGGTACAAAAATATTTACGTCATTTGGTTACGCCGTACTGTGAAGGCGTATCGATATAGATTATTATAACAAATAGTAACTAGGTTTTGATCTTATCAACATCTATTCTACTGTCGCGCATATATGCCGTCGAGAAGATCTGGAGGTTATATCGTATGAACCATCTATATCCTTATTAATAGATGGAATCAGATTTCCATATATTTTTTTTACCAACATTTGTGATGTCACACAGTATTGCCATGAAAGAATTCGTTTATGCACTTGACCAACCAGAAATAAAATTTTGCAGAAATATGAAACAATAATCTGTCTGCGTTCTTGAAGCTAGTTGGCTTCTGACGTTTCCAATCTCAATAATCAATAACCAATATTGGTGTCCAATTATAAAAGAAATGTCAGATTCTACTCCGGCTCTCAACATTGAAATTAAACACGAGTTTCGATAATTTGGTCATGAAAAATGCTCAATTATTTTCTTCAATAACTTTTTTTTAGAATATAGAATTTAAGGTATTGAGGTTGATTTTCCATTATCAAGCTCGCAGTGGATGATTGGTTTTCATTAATTTCTACAAGTTATTAGTTTATTGTCTGAAGCATTGCTCAATATTATTTGCCCACACGCGCTTTATCAGGTGTAACATAAAATTTACGTGTGAATGTAATCAACCAATCGTTTAATAGGGTGTAACTAGAATTTGTGTTTTGTCAGCACGAAGCCTCCGGGTTTCGCTTAACAATTATATATACAATAGTGCAAAATCGTGATTTTGATCAAAAATATGAATTTAGTGATACAAATTACAGGAACGTAGTGAACCGAAATCTTGATTCTAATTAGATGTTATAATCATAATTGTAAAAAGTTATATAATAAAACCCTCTAAATACAAATCGAAAAGACTGGATTTTTGGTAGCATGCATTTAAAGAATAAAGAAAAATTGCAATTCTATGGAGATCAAGTCTATATTTGAACCATGGTTCAAAGTTGCAATTAGGGGACGTTATATAAGGTTTCATTGTAATATGAATGAGTTGCAAAAGTAAGTAATTAAAATAGTAATATATTTTAATTCTTATTGTAACTTTACAAACAAAAAAAAAAAAAAAAGAAAGAAAACTAGATTTCGTAGTTCAGTAGTTTGGCATGCCAGGAACGTAATGAAACCGAGCTAGAAAATCTTTATCAGATTTTGCTTTTAGTGAAATATATCGCGTAATTGAAAGCATATAGATATATACTAGACCCATATATAACCACCTGATAATTGTAAACATTAACTAAATGAAAAGATACGATTATAATGAACTATACATGCCGTAGAAACTAGTTACGGCTGTGCTATTTCGACATCGACTCATGCTGTAACACAAAGCTGAAACCAAAACTATAATAAATGCAATAACCTAAATTAAATATATAGAAGCCATCGATAGTAGAAATTAATTGCGGCTTGTCGAAAATATTTTATTATCAATTTTTTTAGAAGAAATAGAGCCGCAACTATTAT
Source organism: Racocetra fulgida (assembly GCA_910592135.1). Lineage (NCBI taxonomy): Eukaryota > Fungi > Glomeromycota > Glomeromycetes > Diversisporales > Gigasporaceae > Racocetra > Racocetra fulgida. The sequence goes on along the minus strand of CAJVPZ010000614.1, from coordinate 1,613 downwards.
AACATAAAGATGTAACTAAAATTTATATGAATGCCATAATTTAATTAAAATTAAAAGCCGCAATTTAAATATATTAGAAGCATTATGCATCTCGGAATTGTTAGCTGGAATTACATAGTTAATATAAACATAAATACATTTTAGCAAACTAAAACCTACAGTATTTTATAGCTACTGTATTTATTTATGTTTACGATACAGTATTTTATAAACAACGTTTAAATATCAAAGCATACGATTTTTAGTTTCAATATCGGCTTTTGGATAATGATTTTCTAATTCTTTTGACTTTCCACGCGTTCAAGATTTACCACATTTACATTTACACTATAATGACCACCTGGCCTTTTATATATCATTTCGCACTTCTTATGGGAATCTTCCATCTTGTGAAAAAGTAATAAAATCTGATAAGGTGAGACCAACTTGATTTTGAGTTTTACATCCCCCAGCGTTTCCCCTCTCCCTCATAGTAAAAATTTGATAAATTAATATAGGGCTACGGGCTATTTCTGAAAGTTTTTATATAGTCACGGAACAATTCGGATTTTTGAAAAAAATTTTATGTAAACCACAAATTCTCCCCCTACTGGAGGGTAATGTAAAACACAGAATCAAGTTGGTCTCGCCTAAATATGAAGCCGAATTTATAATTATTTGTAACAGTATATTTTATAAATTTATTTGACTGATATAACGAATATATTTTTATACATAAATTTTATAAATTTATTTAACTGTGATACTTTTATATAATCAATTTGGCTATATTTTAGGTTTTTGGTACTTTTTGACACTTACAGCATTAATTTTGGCTTTAGGTATTGACTATTGGTTTTGGCATAAATTTCGGCTTTAGTCAATGCCGAATGCCAAAACATAGGTAGAAACTTTTCTACGGCATGTATAGAATGAGCTCAAGAAATTTGATTTTAAGATAATTAAGTTTAGTGTATTTGAATTTATCCAGAGAATTAGTTTTTTATTGACTAATAATTTCGGTAAATTAGAGTTCCAATCTGAATTATCTGAATAATCCATATCGGAGAATATCCGAATAATCCGACAGATATTCGGATAATTATTCGAATATCAATAGTAAACTAAATTTGGATAGGATACTTCGGATAACGGATTACGAATATCTAATGGATAAATGGATAAATAGATAATGGATTGGAACACTATGGTAAATCGTGTCTCAAGATTTTTTTTTCGATTTACGCCGAAATTTACCGAATATTACAAAATCTACTTTTTGTTTTTCTGGGACAGTTTGGGCCATTTCTACTGCAAATGAATATCTTCTTAATGAGATTGATTCTAAAAATTTTTTAAATTGATTTGTCTTCGGAAGGTGCGACTAATAAGTTTAAACAGTTTCGGCAATACCTAATTGAATACGTAAATTTTATCAACTGTAGTATTAGGTAATAGCCTTAAAACTTGGATTTCACAAAAGTTGTAGCATAAATTCTTACTATCAATGCTATTTTAAAATTTTCGCTATATAGTAGCCATTAACGATAACAAATATTAATGGATAGGAGCACACCCTTTGTACTACCGGTAGTACACTTTATAAAACTCATAGCGAGCTCAAAAAACAGCAA